>APFE030789919.1:63084-119771 GCA_000404065.3 Pinus taeda
GCCAATATTATTTTGAGAAAAATCAAACAAACTAACTGTTATTTTTCCATTTGGAGGATTTATCTATAAATTACTAAATTAAAGATTCATTTGAGTCTCTAGTCATCTTGATCTCTGGCTAGAATTGTTGTTGAAGCATTGTGTAAACTATCGTCTCGCTGGGAGCTATTTTTCTATCATAATAAAAGACTTTGGGGTGCAATTCAAGGTGTTTTTGCTTATTGATTTGTGGTATGGGCTGACTATGGGCATCTCTATGTTGTGTTGAATATTGGTAAGATCTGTTTTTTCATTAGATGGAGATAAAATCATACTATTGATAGTTTTGGGCTAATCTTAGTTGGTTTGATTTCCCATGTGATCTAACAGATTATTTTTTGAGATAAATACATAGTGTTTGCAGATACTTCAGTCCTTGGCCTCCAAGTTCACAAACTTGGGCAAGAATCATTATTGCTTGGATCTCTAGTTTTTATATGGTGGATTTAATCTTCACTTGGGTTATAGTGAATCATTAACTTTTCTTAAGCGTTATAGCCATTCTTTCAAGTAA
Organism: Pinus taeda; assembly: GCA_000404065.3. Classification (NCBI taxonomy): domain Eukaryota; kingdom Viridiplantae; phylum Streptophyta; class Pinopsida; order Pinales; family Pinaceae; genus Pinus; species Pinus taeda. Next base: position 63,638 of record APFE030789919.1, read on the forward strand.
AAAATATTATAAAAATTACTTTCTCAAAATCCATTTGAAAACTCATGTATATTTTGTAAATAAGATTGTAAATTTAAATTGTAATTTATTTTTTCTAACTTGGGTTGGGGTTTTAGATTTATTTTGTACATATTTGGGGTTTGAGTGTTTCTATTTTTATTTTTGCATGTTAGATCAAGGAGTTAAGTGGAAGAAAAGCTAAATCTAGGCCCTTGAGGGTAAGATCTAGCCTTTTGGAATTTTTTTGCAGGTTTTCCACGACAGAATTTTCAGAAAATCAAAGAGCTGAAGCATTAAAATATTTCGGAGCAAGAGTTTTCAGTTTTTGGCTCTCCCAGAGTCAGATCTACCTCCTCCAAGCCCAGCATTTCTCTGCCTTAGCTTGCGTCAGCCCTCCTTGCCCTCTGCGCCATCTTTTTGGCCCTCTTAGGCTGGTCGTTAGCCCTTCCTCCTAGGCCTGCACAGGCCTCTCCTCCTTTTCGTCCTTCCTCCCTTGGCTCTCTCTCCTCCTCTTCCTTTTCCACAGCCCTCTAAGGGCTCGCGGCTCCCTTGTGGAGCCTTTAGTCCCTAGGCCCTAGACCTTAAGCCTTTGGGTTTGGCCCCTAGACCCTTATTTCCCAAACGTTGGCTTCTCTAAGCAAAGTGTTGGCCTTTCTTGGCCATTTCCAGCCTTCCTGTGGCCCGTTCTATCATCCTAGCCCACTTATCCCCGCAAATTTGCTTCCCTTGTCCTAGTTCTCCAAATTTTGGCCTCTTTTACCCCAAAATTGATTTGAAACCCTAATCTGAATATTTAAGGGTAAATACTTAGTGATTTTGCAGGGTTAAGGTCTTAAAATTCATATCTAGCAAGCAGCAAGGTAATCCCAAAGTTTCAATGATTTTCAACAATGGGGTCTTCAAGGCCTTGGGCCTAGGGTGTGACCTCCAAACCCTCATTTTGCTTCAGTTTCATTACCGCAATCAAATCATAAATTTCTAGGCCCTAAAATCATATCCTAATTGGTCAAAATTGATTAAAATTGCAAAATCTAAGTTTTCACAAGTTTTGGCCACTTGGGCATCTCTACTTTGACCTAGATCTAACATTTTAGTTTGTTGGAATTCACTTCATAACTGTAAAATTTAAATCTGAAATATTTCTGAAGCATATACTTAATTAGGACTAAAATTTTGAATTTTCAATTCCCCGGCAAAAACTTCCTATTTTTAGACATTTGGGGCAACCTATTCAGTGTTTTTAGCTTGATGATCTGTAACTAACTTACTGATGTAATTAGTTTATCAGTGCTGAAAAGTCAAAAAAAAATGATTTTTTCCAATTTTGGTGAAAAGTTTCTTTTTTTAGGAGTATTGGGCAATTATTTTTGGCTAGGTTAATTTGTTGATCTGTGGTTAATTTACTGCTGTAATAATCATATCAGATCTGAAAATTGCTAAGGCTAACTCACCTAGAGCCCTAAATTAGAAATTCTCAAGTTCTGGTGCATTTTGCTATTTTTGGGCATATTGGATATCTTGTTTGGGCAATTTTTGTCTTGTTGATCTGTCTTTACTTACTGCTATAATCTTAAAATCAGATCTGAAATATTGTTGAATACTCCATCATAAAGTGTGCCAAAGAAGCTAATTTACATTGCTGGTTGAATTGGAAATTTTATGCTCCAATGTGTTATGTAATTTTCATTATTTGGAGTCGTTTATGCACTGTGGTTATACATTGGTAAATCTAAATTTTCTGAAGTAGTAGTGCTGATATAAACTGTCATAAATCTGTGATCATCATCTTGATTGACTACTATTAGCATTTGACACCTTGGGTATCTTGGTATCTTGGTATATTGTTGAAATTTGCACTTGTATCTATAAGCATTTTATCTTGTTTAAGATTGCAATTCACTATTGTTAAGTACCATTAAAAGGTTTCTAATTAAAGTACTCAAACAACTTAAGGAGATCTTAACTCAAGATAAATCTCACTCATAATATTTTGCGTAAGCATTCTAGATCTAGATTTTCATTAATAATTTACCTGTTAGCATAAGCTAGGTTGAAAGAGATATAGGTCAACCCTTCTTATCTAGCTTGAGGGGCCTCGGCAACTCTTTGGTGGTTAACACAATGACCTTGCAGTCATCGGAGCCACAGTCTCTGCAGCGCCGGAGGCATCAGGTGGTAGAAGCCTAACAGAAGGTATCATTAATCAGGCCCTAGTCTGCTTCATGTTAGCCTCCTTCCCACAACCTGCCTTGGAGCCCAGCTTCAAAATAGTTAAAGGAAGGTTACACTTAGACTAGGCATTTAACTAAAATTTACCAAGATCACTGCATCTTGCATAGGTCCTAGGATTTGCACATCATATAGGTTAGTTAATCGCTCAAGCAACGGGTGCCCATCTACCCCCCATAGTCTGTTGTTGAGAGACAGCTAGAATGAAGTGGGCGGAGATCAAAGTGGCAGCCCCCGTCCTAAGCATTTTCGTGGTGCCTATACAATTCGGGTGAGAACAGGCATGAAAACAACTATCAGTAAGCAAACTTAATGATGCTAGTGTGCAAGTTGTTTTCTTTGGCAAAGGGTTGAAGGAGCTATGGTGTTTGCTAAGGGTGTCATGTGTGCACTCTATTCCAGCTTGATTTGTGGACAATTCAATGCAAGAGTCTTCAAGTTTTGCAACCAAGAGATCTATAGAATCTATGTCTTCACAATCAGAACTTGTTACCTACCTACCTAAACAAGCTCTTGCTACAAAAAAAAGTTACCTGCAAAGACAATGCTATGGCACCAATGATTGAGTCAAGCTTCCTGGTTACCTAAACAAGCTCTTGCTATAAAAAAAGTTACCAACAAAGAAGACAATGCTATGGCACCAATGATTGAGTCATATAGGAGAGAAGGACCTACAGGCCCTGAAAAGCAAAGATCTTGTTGATAGATTGAATGATTGTGCTCATGAATTTGAATTTTGTAAGCAGTCCAAATATGGAAAACATAAACACGTTCAATTTAATTCTAGTTCTCACAAAAATTTTAGGTTGTTGGACTTCATTCGTTCTAATATAATTGGCCCTATTAAAGTTCCTCCTCTAAGCCTTTCTACTATCGTCATTCATTGACGATTATTCTAGAAGGACAAGAGCATATCTTCTCATAACTAAATCTTACGTCTTGAGACAATTCAAGGAGTTCAAAGCTCTCTAGTAAAATCATACTAGTAGGAAGATTAAGGTGTTGAGGACTAATAATGTTGATGAGTTCTATTTTAAAAAAAATATAAGTTTTGCCCCAAGGGATAGCTCAGTTGGTCAAGTTCCTGTTGCTAAGTACTTCGCCTATCGGGAGCTCATGGTGTCAAATCTCCTCAACATCGTTGGGGTTAGGCTTGCTAGTTTGGTCAGCGGGTGGATCCTTTCGTGTTGATCTACCTAGATTTTCATGTGCATGTAGCAGCCAATCAGTGTTCGTGAACCAATGGAATTGAAAGACAAAAACAACTCCATATACCCCTTATTGTCGCATTAACTCACACCTGGGATTATCGTGCAGAACTTAACTCCACTTGTTGTGGCCTTGGGGCCAAGATTTGAGTTGAGGTTGTCACAAAATTCTCAACTCCTTTGTCTAGGTTCACTCCTAGTCGAAGATAAGGGGGGTAGTAGCTAAAAGATATCTAAGGTTCAGCAAGCTCAAAGCTAGCAAGTCATTTTCTAGGAGTTAATACAAGATGATCAAGGTGCACTTCAAATATATAGCATTGAATCACATTTACAATTTCCGTGAGCACATACATCCACAAAATAAATATGACGAGATAAGACCAGTGCCTAGATGTAAATACTTGCAAAAACATTTCAAGTAAAGATACACTTTTGCAAAAGAACAATTGAAAAGAAGAACTTGAAATAAAAGTGCCACAAGAGATAGACGCTTCCAAAGTAAAGTGATGAATGATAACTTTAGCAATTAATAACTTGGAAGATGCTTAAGAGCTCAATATGATACTTGAAAGTAAATAAGGTTTACTCAAGATAAATGACCATTTCCAAACGAGAGCACATGAAACACAAGTTCAAATATCGATGCTACTTTGTAGTGTGATGAAATTATCTTGGTAAATTTTAAGTTAGTCCTAAGTTCTAAAGAAGGTTCCAAAATAACACCACTTCACCAGACCTCACCCTCGCTCAGGCCCAGATCTCAGAGTAAGGAGGCAATAGGGGATGGAGGGTCCCTGATATCTACTTCAATCGACTTATGTTGGAGGTATATTTGTTAGTGCCACAAATTGCCAAAGTGTTAATGAGAGATGCTTGCAAAAGGGAAAGTATTCGAAGAGTAAATGCAAAGTTATTCAGTGAAATTAACTAGCTCAATGAAACTAGAAGATACGCACATGCGTTACAAATAAATCTAGAAGATGCAAGAGAGAGAAAATTGCATAAGAGATGAGTGCAAAATGGCATTAGCAAGTTAAACTAACTAAACAAATGAAACCATTTGATGGAGATATTGCATAAGCTAGAGAAAGCACATTGAGGCAAATTGCATGAAATAGAATGTGCTAAATGCAAGTGAGAAATTTAGATGCAGTATGTTAAGTTATTCTACCATAGATTTAGACGATACAACAGAATAAACATTCAAGCATCACACAAGGAACACCTTCCCCAATTGGCACAAAGGGATGCCAAGGGGAAAATCCCCAAGCTCCCAAAAAGAAAGTTTGGCTTCTATTAAATAAGATCCCCCTAGATGAACTGAGGGATAGGGAATGATATTTGTATAGAATTTACAAGTGAATCCCTCAAAGGGGGGAATGATACTCTTTCCAAAAAAAGGGGTTACAAGTGATTCAATTCTTACTCAAAGTTACAATAGAAATGAACAAAGAATTAGACTACTTGGCTTGGTTCCTCTCACAAATGAGATCAAGGCCAAAAGATTAAAAAAGGGCTTCCCTTATAAGTGAAAAGGGAGGTGTCTACAAAAGTGTTACAAAGATGAAATCCCAAAAGATTTTCCACTGGAGGAAGAAGCTTGAGGAAGATTTCAATGTTGGAGTTTTTGTAGTCCTTCAAGGCACTTCGTGAATGTGTCCTTCTTGCCGAAATCTGTGACAATAGGACAGCCAAAATCTGCCCACAAGGGCACCGTTTCAAGGCCCAGGCCAATGACCCGGACCAACTAGGCCGGGTTGGTGCTGACCCGGCCGGTTCGTAAAACACTGGTAAATAGCTAAATGAGAGCTTGAAAAGCTGCCCCAAAACTTGACATGTGTTACATATAATTAATCGATAATTAGGGAAATGATCCTACTCTAATTTGCTTGAGAGGGGAAACCAGAAAACTTGGCTTCCCTTTGGGCAAGTAGACTACTGTTGGAACAACAGTATGATATTGAGCCTAGGTGCTCAAATTTTGCTTCTATGCACATAATGAATGGAGTCACGGAAACAATAATAATTTGAGGAGATGGAAGAGAGAAGGAATTTGGCCCCTTTTAAAGCTTCTTTGGCTGATCTTTTGAAGTCCTTAGATGGCCTTTGTCAACTTGAGTTTGCGGCTCCTTAACTCTCTTGGAGATGGCTAGTTTAGCCAACAGCTTCACCAATCTCCAAGCTCATTAGAAAACCTGCACATGCTAAACCCAAAACTTGTAACATAGCAATTAGTAACCTTTGAAACCTTGCTCATATGATGGCAAGGTTGGACTTGTTGTTCAACCAAGAGCACACAAGTCACAGCCAAGCCTTAGGATGTCAGCAGTAGCTAAGAGGACACCGCAAATAATTGAGCTCCTCCCCCGTAGACATCAATGCCTCTATGGGCTAGGATACTAAGAATTAGATGCAAGCAAATAACAATATCATAGACATAAGCATATAGAAACCATTGGAAAAACACAAATTACCTCCCAAATGCCAAGAATAAATCCACAACCCAATGCAACTGACCTCCAAAGTCTTTTGCTTTATTGATCACCAATGAGAGAACAATTTAGCATAGTTTATGTTAGTTTTTTTAGCATTGGATGGTGTTCTAGTCTCGAGACTTTATGGAGATTTGTTGTAGCTAAAACATGGGATTTCTCCAAAACCCAGAAATCATTTCTGAAAATTCCACCTAGAGATTCAATTAAATTAATTGACCATCATTTATATTTTTCCTAATTCTAACTTAGAAGAAATGGTTAATTACCTAATTCTAACTTGGAAGAAATGGTTAATTAATATCAATTAATTGAGAAAGGTGAGAATTCTCTAGAAACTCACACGGATTGACTTGGAGATGATCTCAGCCATTGATTAGATTTTAATCTTGGTCGTTGGAGTCCCAACTGGAGATTATAAGAAGAGGTCGATGGGTAGATGGAAGGACATACATAGACCAGTGAGCAAGAGCCAACAGTTCAAGTTCCTTGGGCAGTTTGAGCTAGCTAGTAGCAGAGTTCGAGCCAGAGAGAGGACACAGGGCTAGAGATAAGCAAACACAGTGATCTGGAGGAAGATTTTCCAGTTCCAGAGAGGTAAGAGAGGAGGCTGAATTATTTCTCCTGAAAGCAGCGCAAGGCTTGTCCAGTTACTTTAATGAGTAGTTCGATTTTGTTGGAAAGGAGGTCATTTCAATTTCCAGAGGCCGGAAGGATTTTCCAGGACGTAGGAGAGACACTTTCCCAGTCAGCAGCAGGCAGGACGGCTTGATTAGTATCAATTTTGGGCTAAGCGTGAGACAAGTTGTGCAGAGGTGATGCAGAGTTTGCACAGAGGATTTGGACGGCTTGCTTTTCAATTATCAGTTTGACCCGGGATTGCTTGGAGACGAGGGTAAATTCCCTCGTGATTTTGAGTTCGAGCCAAAGATGGGATGCAGAGACAGAGGGGCAAAGACAATGAGTCCAGAGGAACTTTTCCAGTTATAGAGAGTCAGCTACAGGAGGGCTAAGTTTTCTCAGTGGGGCTGTGCAGGGTCTACACAGAAGATTCAAAGGCAGAGTTCGATTTGGCCAGACAGAGGGTTGATTCAGTCGTTGGAGGTCAGAAGAATTTCCTTAAGGGGTCAGTGAGTCATTCTCAAAGGTTGAGTTGGGGAAACGGCTTGATTAGTTGCAATTTCCAGGCAGAGCGTTCAAGGACTTGCTCAAGAGTGATGCAGAGGCTGACGCAGGGGTTTCGTGGAGCCCATTTGGTGTCAGTTTTGGAGTTAGATCAGCCTCGGGTGAGACAAAATGTCTCACTAATTTTTGTGGTCAGTTTATCTTTTAGAGGATCGACAGTTTTGGGCATCTAGTTGTACTCATAATTTCTCACTGTTGCATAATAATAAAACCCTTAGTTGTTGCGTCGGTTTCCAGCATTGGGTTTTTCCGGGGACATTTGTCCAAAAATAATTGTGTCAAATTTTTGTGTGCTAGCATTTCTTAGTTTCCAACATTTTATTTTCTACAACATTTATTTGTGAAGAAATTGCAATGTGATTAATTCGTTGTTTATCATAGCAAATAAAGTGTTAAATAATTAACTAGTTAAAAGAATTAATTCCAGTTGCTACATTTCAAGGAATTTTCACATGGTACAAGGGAATATGTGACGAACAGGAAGCTCAGAGGTGGAAGAGAGAAAATTTCGTTGTTTTGAGGGAGCAGCAGGCCGAAATTTTCAAAGGTTGCGTAGTGGCTAGATATGCAGTGCGAATTGCTGGACAGAAGGTTTGACTTTCCAGTTGTAGTGGCAAGAAAATTTGATTTGTCCATAATAGTGATTCCAACAGGCAGAGGGAGCAGCAACTCAGTTATTTTCGCAGAGAAAATTTTCTTGTCTGGGGCACAGAGGGTTTACAACAGTTTGCTAGAGTATATTCAATGCCAAGTAGAAGAGAAATAGTATGCAGATTTATACTCAGGATGTCTTCAGTAAATTCTCTGGAATTCTCCAGTATGGCCTTGAACAGATTTGATATTCAGGGGGCTTCAAAATTATCTTCCAAACTGGAGGGTGAATTTGCTTGCTTAAATAGCTTATCGCTTCACAAGGTGTTTGGTACATTGATAGTGGAGCGTCAGCTCACATGACAAGGGCTAGAGAATATTTCTCTAGCTACAATGAAAAGTAGATGGACTTCCAAGTTACGATGGGAAACAAGACCAAGTGCACTCTAGTGGGGAGAGGTACCATTGATATTCAGAGGGGGTCAGGAGCAAGTACCAATGCTATTGATGTACTACATGTGCCAGGATCAGGCATGAACCTGACTTCGGATAAGGGATATGATGAAAACTTCGTAGGGAAGAAGTTATTTGTTAAAGACTCAAGCTGGAGGAAGGTGAAACAGATTGGAGTTCAAACCAACAGGTTGAACAAGTTGTAGCTCGATTGTCCAATGGCACTGATAGGCGGCGACAGTAACAAGGGGAAAGACCTGAATGAGTTATGGCATAGGAGAATGGCACATTTACACCATGGAGCACTTAGAATGCTCAAAGGGACAGTAACAGGTGTTCCAGAACTTCGCACAGAACAAGATGATGTGTGCAGAGGATGCGTGCTTGGGAAATATGCTAAGGCAACATTCCCAAGAAGTGACAACAGAGCAGATGGTGTATTGGGACTGATACATTCAAACATTTGTGGCCCTATGTCCACTAGAGCTCTCAGGGGGGCCAAATAATTCGTCACCTTTATTGATGACCATTCTAGGAAGACCTGGATCTAGTTCTTGAAGACCAAAGATGAGGTCTTCGATCACTTCAATGAGTTCAAAGCTTTGGTGGAGAATGTGACAAGGAATAAGATCAAGGTGCTTCACTTAGATAATTGTGGAGAGTACAAAGATAAAGACTTCACATATTTTTGTGCGAACGAAGGCATCAAAAGACAGTGGACAACTCCATACAATCCACAGCAGAATGGGGTAGTGGAGTGGAAGAACAAATCCATAGTTGGGGCTGCAAAGGCAATGTTATATGACCAGGATTTGCCCAGGTTTCTATGGGTAGAGGCATGTAACACAGCGGTGTATATTCAGAAAAGGATTCTTCACAAGGCATTGAGGAAGAAAACGCCAAAAGAAGTCTTCTAAGGAAAGAAGCCAGAGGTAAGTCACTTCTGGATCTTCGACAATTAGCTTATTGCCATATGCTAGATGAAAAGCACCCCAAATTGGATCAGACTGTAGAGAAGTGGTTCCTCGTTGAGTATAGCGAAACCTCAAAGGCATACAGGATCTTTGTTCCTAGTAACAAGAAGATCACAGTGAGATGGGACATAAAATTCATGGAGGACAGAGCCTTGAATAAGTCTGGCGAGATTCCAGCAAGTGGTTAGAGTGAGCCAGCAAAAGCTCCATTGGTCCAACAGTAAGGGCAGCCACAAGGACAGCTAGTAGGATAGCCACAGGGATCCAGTACAATTACTAGTACTAGCACTTCCTCTAGTGCAAGGGATCCAATGAGTTCACAGCAGACGAAGCAGCAAAGGCAAGATGAGCGCTGGTTGAACCTCCGACCACTAGTGGTCGAACGAGCAGGGTGTCAAACATTGGGGTATGCAGAGGAGGTCATTAGAGCTCCTAGGGCGAACAAGAGAGAACGCAAACAACCTAACAAGTAACAAGCATTGGTGGCATAGGTTGCAGAACCTTCCAGTTATCAGGAGGCCGCATAGCATCATGTGTGGATAGATGCCATGGTAGAGGAGTACAGTTTTATCATGATGAACAATGTATGGGAGGTGGAGCCAAGACCTGAGGATAGGTCAGTTGTAGGTTCTCGATGCATCTACAAGATCAAGTACGCCGCAAATGGCAGCATGGAGAAGTACAAGGATAGGTTCGTGGCAAAGGGGTATGCGCAGAAAGGGGTACCTTCGCCCCAATTGCCAGATACACTTCTATCCAATCAATTATATCCCTAGCAGCAGAAATGGGGTGGCAAATTCACCAGATGGATGTCAAGACAACATTCTTGAATAGGGTGATAGAAGAGGAGGTGTACACTTCTATCTATTCAATTATATCCCTAGCAGCACAAATGGGGTGGCAGATTCACCAGATGGACGTCAAGACAACATTCTTGACAAGGGTGATAGAAGAGGAGGTGTACACTTCTATCCAGTCAATTATATCCCTAGGAGCACAAATGGGGTGGCAGATTCACCAGATGAACGTTAAGACGACATTCTTGAATAGGGTGATAGAGGAGGAGGTGTACATAGAACATCCAGGGGGCTTCGAGACACATGAGAGGCACACACGTGTGCAGGCTGAAGAAATCCCTATACAGGCTCAAATAGGCTCCCAAGGCGTGGTTTGGTCAGAATGACAATTACTTGCAGTAGATGGGATTCGTCAAGAGTGACGTAGATCCTAACCTTTACTACTTGATGGTAGAGGATGAGCCACTCATCCTAGTTTTGTATGTGGATGGCCTCTTCTTGACCGAGTCATCAGGGCTCATAGAAGACTACAAGAGGAACCTGGTAGTAGAGTTTGACTTGCAGGACTCGGGGTTGATGCATTATTTCTTAGGATTGGAAGTGTGGCAAAAGGACGGGGAGATCTTCCTTGGTCAAGGGGGATATGCGACAGATATTCTTAAGAGATTCAGGATGCAAGATTGTAGACCCATGTCTATGCCCATGATCACCAACTGGAAGAAGATAGACGCATCAAATGATGAGGATGTTGACCCCACCATGTATATACAGCTCATCAATTCTCTCATGTATTTGGTCAACACTAGGCCAAATATCGGATTCGTGGTCAACACTCTCAGTCAGTTTATGGTGGAGCCGAAGAGAGTGCATTAGACAGCAGTGAGGCACATTTTGAGGTATTTGTGCAGCGCAATAGAGTATGGGTTGAAATATACCCAATGGGATGACCTCAGATTATGTGGATTCATAGATGCAAATTGGGCAGGTAGTTCAGTGGACAGAAAAAGTACCTCTAGTTACTGCTTCAGTGTTGGATCAGGGATGGTTTTGTTGCGAAATCAATAGGGCTACAAAAGAGGTGATTTCTCTTAGACTTGATAACTACTTGTGATGTTCTTTTACTTTTCTTGATTATTAGCTTCTTTTCTCATTATTATGTTGTTCTTATCATCAAACAGCGACCAAAACATGAAGATCAATAGTACACAAGGACACAAGATATAAGCTGCTAGCCAGGGCTAAAATCTCTCCTCTTGAGAGGAAAACCCACAAATCTTTTATCTTCTTATAGATTCTTCAAATGATAAATTCCAAGACCTCTAGACCAAGATCCAATGTTGCACAAAGCAGGGATGCAGAAGCATCATTTCTCAAAAAATAGCAAGCGAAGCGTTTCGGAAGCATCTAAAATATAATATATATATATATATATATTATATAATATATATATTATATATATATTTATATTTTTTTGCATTTATATTAAAAAACATCCAAAATACCAAATTAGTTGTAGAAGATATGGAAGCATGCATATTTGTACATAAATCAAGATATATATGGCATCCATTGTACATTAATGATTAATTATTCGAGCATCAACCATTTAGATGCATCAGCCATCTAGAACCTAGATTCTTCTCCTCTTGTCTAGCCTTTGCCTCTACCTCGATTATCTAGGGATATTAGTCAACATCGCCTAATTTTGATCAAACTAACTAATCCAAACCTTAAAATATGGTAGAAAAAGCTTAACATGCTTGATCAATGATTCTGACTTGATTGAAAGGTAATTTTTTGCTAAGGGCATGGCAGAGGAGTTCAACAATTAATACCACCAACACTAGGGTACATATAGGACTTGGTGCTCTTGATTAAATGCTAATCACATACACTCATACATGATATAATCTAATGAAATGCCACAATCCCATTGATCTTGAATTCATGAAAACTGTTAAGTATGTTGAATTTTGAATAGGATATGAAATTCTATTTTCTCCACATGAATTCCGATGAGGCTGGAACCATTCTCAAACATCCTAAGTCATTTCATGGTATTGTTAAAAAATTAAGTAAAAGGATGAAAATGAAAATTAAAGGAGAATGTCACTTTTACTTTAAGAATTTAACATTACCACGAGGGAGCATCAAGGGAGCACCTTGGGAGTGTCTGAGAAGCCCCAACCCAACTTAAGTCAAAGAAAAAATAAAATAAAAAATATTTAAAACCCTGTGCAACCACCCGTCTCCCTTCAGATCTACGCTCAATCCATCGTAGATTCGAGGAGGATCAGTCGTCTGATCCGCAGTTCAGAAATCTCAAATTGCGGATCGGGCCGGCACGGTTCCAAATTTCCAAGAACCGTCTTTGCCCGCCTGATCTGCGATTCCAAAATTCCGAGCCACGGATCCGATGGCGAATCCCCCACAGATCTATACAGGACACGATTCCTAGTTTGGATCCTTTTGGGGCTGGGTTTCGTGCAACACTACCAAGACCAATACCCTTCCAAGACCAAGTCATCCCTTCTTGGTGATATGCTTCTTCTATCCAAGTCAAACCAAGTCAAATCTCTTCCAGCAACATAACTTCGACCCCCAACGTCAGTTTTTCAGCCCCCATTGCAGGTCTGAAATTTTCAGCCCCCTACAATCAGTTGCAACTTCGCGCGTGTCGGAGAATTAGGGCTTCTAGAGGTTCCTCCTTCCTTCACTTGGATTGCTTCTTCTTCTATGCCTTATGAGAGATCAAATTGTCTAATCTTCTTCCAACTTCGACCCTTTCCTTGTTACTTGAGAACTTTGGCCTTGATGCTGCAGAATCCCTAGCTTGCCTTTGCACGTGTGAAAGACAGTGCAAAAACCCAAAAACTTCATCTTCCTTCACTTGCCTTCCTCTTCTTGTCCTTCACTTGAATAATGAGTGAGTGAGTGAGTGAGTCCATAGGAGGTCGAATGCTCTCTTATATATAGGCTTCCAAGGAGGACGACATATGGCCTAATTAGGTTGACTTCTTCTCTTCCATACCAACTTGGTCTTGGACGGGTGATTTTGACACTTTGACTAAAAAATAATTCTTTTGACATGTTACAAAATGCCCAATGGGGCATTTTACTTATGACAATGACTCTTTGACTTTTTGACTCAATCATTAAACCTAGAATCACTCAATGGGTGCTTTGACCTAAAATAAATTGGCATTGAGCATGAAACCCATGCTAAAAATAATAATAATAATAATTTTCCTTTTCATTTTACAACATACAGAATCAAGAGTACATATGGAGACCAAAACTAGTTACATATTTCAACAAGTTTCTTGGTGCAGCAGGAAGCAAAAGTTAGTAGCACTGATCTTTGCAGAGGCAAAGTATATGGCAACTAGCACAACTACGTGTGAAGCTATATGGCTTCAAAAGTTGTTGGTGAGCTTGTTCAGGCAGAGGATGGAGGGAACCAATGTCTACTGTGATAATCAGAGTTGCATCAAGCTCTTTAAAAATCGAGTGTTTCATGCTAGGTTGTGTTGCACTCAAATTGTCAAAGTTCCAAGGAAGCGGAAATGCCAATTTTTTCCAATAGGATCGGATCACCTATCAGCAATCCATGTGTCATGGTCACCCCATTCTGCAAGTTATATATTGTAAATCATCTTAGTAAACCCTTGAGTCTATGTAACAACCTAGGTAAGCCTATAATTTGATGACAAATTCCATCCTAGGAGGTTTTATAACCTCATTGATTACTTGTGTTTTTCGACACGCCTTATCAGGAGAGTTTTTTCTCTCTAGCTTAATCCCCCAAAGCTTGGGTGAAAATTACTTTCGAATTATTAGGTGAGTCCTAGTGTTTTTAGTCAAGTCTGGTGTAAAAATGGTTTGGGAATAATTTAAGCTAATTGGCTAAATTAGTTTATTACAAATCACTTGATTATTAGATCATATTGTGTCGCAAATGGGTTATGTGTCTTGAGGGTCTAAGACGAAAGTGTATTTTCTCCGAGTCTTGTAAATGAAAATCTCATGTATTAGAGGGTTGGAGAAATAATTAAATCCCCTCATGTGTAAATTAATTAAATTTTCCGATAAAATAAAACTAAATCCTAAGCCAAAAAATTAATTAATTCGAGTCAAATTAAATTGTCTTCGGAAAATAAATTCTCTAAATGGAAAATTTGGTGGGTCTTAATAGAGTCAATTTTTAAAGGTCCTCCACCAAGGGAATATTGTATATTTCAAGAAAATTTGGACCCTTAGACCTTGTTGGTTAAGTCAAAGTCAATTTTTTGAGGAAATTAGCTCAAAATAATTAATTTTGAGCTAATTAAAATGGAATTAAATGTTAAATTCGAAAATTTCTCAAAAATTAAAAAATCAAGGGCTGAGATTAAAAGATCTTGAAGCATTTATCAACGACCTAGATTATCTTAACAAGGATCAAAGAAATAGCCGTTATTTTTCCATTTGGAGGATTTATCTAAAAATTAGAGAGTCGGTTGAGCCCCCTAGTCATCTTGATCTCCAGCTAGAATTGTTGCTAAAGCATTTTGTACATTATTGTCCCGCTGGGAACTATTTTTTCTACTATAATAAATGACTTTGGGGTGAAACTCGAGGTGTTCTTGTTCGTTGATCTGTGGTATGTATATACTACGGGCTTCTTATGTGGTGCTTTCCTTGATATATTTTTAGATAATACATAGTATTTGCAGGTATTCAATCCTTGGTCTCCAAGTTCACAAACTGTGAGAAGGGATCGTTGTTAATTTTAGATATGTTCTATGCTTAGAGCGATTTACTTCAATTTTCACGGTTAGCTCAATGTCTTTTCCAGATTAGTAATCATATCAGCATTAAAGTAGACTGTGGATAGAACATAAACATAAATCGCAGAAGACAAGCCAAGACAAGAGGACACAAGATGTGGCGCTGGCCAGGGACAAACCCCAATGAGGGGAAACCCTTGACCAATTCTTCTTATATCTTCTTCAATAGTTCAGTAGAGAGAGAGAGAGTACGTTTACAATATAACTCAACACTTTGACTTCTCTAGATAAGAGCATAGATCATCTCTAAGAAGATGATACATGAGATCAGTTGAAGACATGTTGCTTCAACTGATTCTCCAAGGTGACTCCTTCACCTACCATTGTGTTGCATTTCGTCATCATGTTGCACCTCACCATGCTGCACCATGCTGCACCCATCATCACTATGTTGCATCTCATCATGCTTCATTAATCATGATTGTACCCATCACTGTATTGCATTATGTGCCATTGCTGAACCATGTTGCCATACTGACCTATGTGTTGGCTGCATCTTGCTTGTTTGTTGTCCCTTACTTGCTTGTCCCTAGCATGATTGTTGTCCTTTGCATGCTTGTTGTTTCATGCTAGCTGTCCCTTGCATGCTAGCTGTAACATTGCATGCTTGGTGTATTTGTTGCTAAGTACCATACAACTGTCCCAATGTTAGTTAGTTGTCCCTTGCATGTTGCTCTCCTTCGGAGACAGATGCTCAGATTGTTCCGGGAGTTTCAGCAATTTTGGCTGTTCTCGGTAGTTTCGGCAATTCCAGCTATTCCCAACAGTTCCCGACAGTTCCGGCTTCTGCCCTATGTGTCAGCTTTCCCAGCTGTTCCGGCAGTTCCGACTGTTCCCGACAGTTTTGGCTATTCCCGACAGCTCTGGCAATTCCGGCTATTCCTGACAGTTCCAGCTTTTCCGGCTTTTTCCAACAGTTCCGACTTTTCCCAGCAGTTCCAGCTTTTCCGGCTTCTGCCCTCTGGATTAGGGCAGCGTTATCCCTTAGGATCTCTCCTCCTACTAAAACCCAAAGACAAGTAAAGAGGAAAAGATCCCAAGTGTGTTGAAATGACTTGAAGGCCACCTCTATTTATACTAAAATGTTGAGCACAAGTGGGGTTTATTTGGTTGTTGGCCGACCTTGACGAATTGTCCCATAACACAAATAAATGCATATCTCCATGAATACTTATCAGAATCGGATGATCTTTAGATCATTCCTACACCTCTCGATGAGAGGGATCCAAGAAAAATATCAACTTCCATTAATAAGATGACCCACATGGAGTTTGGCCCTAGTTGCCAATTTTAACACTCCCTCTCAACTAGGGAGAACTCCATCCGCTGATCCATATGTCTGACTCTACTATCTCTACCATCAGTGCCCTGCACTGCTTTGCTATGCTGAGCTCTGCTTTGCTCTGCACTACTCTGTTGAAACATGAAGAAGAAGAATTGATCGAGAATGTCTCATACCATTCTCTATTGACCCGAAGTCAGTTTCATCTGAAGAGAGTGTGTCACATCACTCTTACTGGCCTGAAGTCAGTTTTATTGATCCCAGATCAATATCACAAGAGAGTGTCTCAAATCACTCATACTAATCCCAGATCAGTTTCATTGATCCGAGATCAATGGAGGTCATCCTAGCATAGGGAGTACAGTAGATACATCGATGCGTCCATCGATAGTACTACTATGGTCCCTAACCCCAATTCCTTACTCATTGATCAGATGAGAGGTACTTCCCATGAGTCCCAGACTGCATGGGAAGGATGCCTCGACAGGAGAACTAATCATCCTGTCCACAGGAGAACGAATCATCCTGCCCCACAGTCGCCACAGGAGAACTAATCATCCTGACCCACAGGAGAACCAATCATCCTGTTTCATAGTTGCCACGGGAGAACTAATCATCCCGGCCCATAGGAGAACTAATCATCATGTTTCACAATTGCCACGGGAGAACTAATCATCCTGGCCCACAGGAGAACTAATCATCTTGTTTCACAGTTTCCACGAGAGAACTAATCATCCCGACCCACAGGAGAACTAATCATCCTGTTTCACAGTTGCCACGAGAGAACTAATCATCCTGGCCCATAGGAGAACTAATAATCTCGGTATCGCAAGGGAAGGTTGAACCTGTCATCTTGTACATTGTGCACCACCACGAGAGGGTGAGTCGCCCTGTGGTCGTATGTTGCTCTAGTAAGTACCCCAAGCCCCCCAAAGCTCCCAGAGCTCAATGCATGCAACATGCTAGACCCTTATAAGAAGGTCTCTCAACAACTCCAAGTCGTTCGGGAAAGTCACAGATTTGACCTTTCCCTGAGGCTTTGACAAAATGTCTACGACCCATACATTAGTCTCAATGCGATGGAGCCTCCTCTCTTATCGACTTACCATATCCCAGATAAGGCAGTATCTGATGTCTATCTACTGGAGCAATCATCGAATACGAGATTCCTCAATAATCAAATCACCCCTCTAGTTGTCACAGAGAATCACAATGGTATTCATCGTGTACAAACAACTCACTTAAGAGCTTCTGCAACCATGCAGCTTCACACAAGATCATACTCGTAGCTATGTATTCGATCTCGGCGGTGCTTATAGCAATCGACTTCTGCTTCCTGCTCATCTATGATATCGAAGCAGAATGCAAAGAGAACCAACACTGAGAAGTGCTCTAGTGATCCTCCACACTGCCTGCCCAGTCAGCATTCAAATAATCATGTAGTTTCATATTTACGGCAGTGTATCTCAATCCATGAGAGATTATGCCCCGAAGATATCTCAGAAGATTCTTGGCACCAATCCAGTGAGGCTCAACCAAATATGAGCTCACCACGCTAACTGCAAAACATATATCCGGATGGAAGTTCACCAAGAATATCAACACGAATGAGTTTATGAAACTCAGAGGCATTTCCCAAATCTGGTCCGACATCACTACCATATAGCTTCTGAAAGTTAAGATCCTCGAGGTAGTCACAGGCTTGCAGTTTATCATTCCACATCCGGAATCCAACTCCCTCTTACTTCTGCAAATGAGAGGGTCTGCACCTGTCAGAAATAGGTCATCCTCATAAGGTGTTGGAATGAGAGGTCTATCATCCACAACCTTCAAACAATAGTTTGGATCGGCTTCACTCTTAGTGAATCTCAGCTTCATGTGACAGCTATCAATCCTCTCATACTACGCCTGGGGAGTTTTGCTTCAAGCCATAGAGGGCTTTCTTCCACCTGCATACGTGAGATTCCTGATCATCAATCTCAAACCCCGCGGGTTGGTCCAAACCTGTGGACCTGCTACATGAGGGGAATGGTCCCCTTGTAAGATTTTCCTTCGGTACATCTCAGACATGTACTTTTCATGCTCTTTTTGAATTCAGGCATCCCTGTCACCATCTGACTCGCAGACCTTCGGTGCTATGTGTCAGTGGACATGGTCCCCAGTGGACTTCCTGCAATTTGATACAACCCTGAACTCAAAAACATCTTTGAAAATTCTATTTTCAAAAACATATTTGAAAATTCTATTTTCAAACACATACCTTTCCATCAATTAGTGCCACCTCGTAACCTTTGACTTCCATTGTTGAAATGGACACCAAGTTCTTCTTGCGATCAGGTACATAAAAGAGATTCTGTAAATGAATCGAGTTACCCTCATTCAATTGAGGCGTAACATTCCCTACACCCTTTCCGGGATAGGTGGCATCGGCTCCAAGTATAATCCCACGATTGTTTCCATCTCTACCAAATTAGAGAGTGCACCCTTCTATCCGATGAAGTGCCTTAAAGCACTACAATCAATAAGTTAGATTCCGAAAGAATCTAAAGGAGAGGGCCAATACAAGATAACGCTTCTTTATCTTATCAAAAACAACATTTGATTCTTCATACCTGGGGTTCCTTGCTTTCTTTGAAGAGTCAGCCATTTCCTTGATGACATGCATTACCTGTCATTCCTTTGATCATTGAAGATGTCCCTGGAATGATTGTTATCTTCATCAAGAGATGTGTCTCTGCCATTCAAACACTCCTTCGCATAATGGTCGAACTTACTGCAACCAAGGCATCTACCTTTCCTTCCACCCTTAGATCCGGACTTCCCAATGAAGTGATCTTTAGGTAGACCATCAGAAACTCCCGCTGCGCCATTTTGATAATATTCTCTGCTTCGACTTCACCCTCGATGAATTTGAAGAGGTATGAGGAATCCACTGATCCTTTTCCCAACGGTCTTCGGTGATTGCACTTTCACTCTTGCTTGGGCATTGTCTTCACCTCAGCTCTGATACCATGTTAATTTTAGGTATGTTCTATGCTTAGAGCAATTTATTTCAATTTTCACAGTTAGTTCAATATCTTTTCCAAATTAGTAATCACATCAGCATTAAAGTAAACTGCAAATAGAACATAAACATAAATCGTAGAAGACAAACCAAGACAAGAGGACACAAGATGTGGCGCTAGCCAGGGACAAACCCCAATGTGGGGAACCCTTGATCAATTCTTCTTATATGTTCTTCAATAGTTCAGCACAGAGAGAGAGAATGCGTTTACAACAGAAGTCAACACTTTGATTTATCTAGATAAGAGCATAGATCATCTCTAAGAAGATGATACATAAGATCAGTTGAAGACATGTTGCTTCAACTGATTCTCCAAGGTGACTCCTTCACCTATCGTTGTGTTGCATTTTGTCATCATGTTGCACCTCACCGTGCTGCACCATGTTGCACCCATCATCACTATGTTGCATCTCATCATGCTTCAATAATCATGACTGTACCCATCATTGTATTGCATTATGTGTCATTGTTGCGCCATGTTGCCATATTGACCTATGTGTTGGCTGCATCTTTCTTGCTTGTTGTCCCTTGCTTGCTTGTTGTCCCTAACATGCTTGTTGTCCTTTGCATGCTTGTTGTTTCATGCCAGTTGTCCCTTACATGCTAGCTGTAACATTGCATGCTTGGTGTATTTGCTGCTAAGTAACATACAACTGTCCCAATGTTAGTTAGTTGTCCCTTGCATGCTGCTCTCCTTCGGAGCCAGATGCTCAGGCTGTTCCGGCAGTTTCAGCAATTTTGGCTATTCCCAACAGTTCCGGCAATTCTGGCTATTCCCGACAATTCCCAGCAGTTCCGGCTTTTGCCCTCTATGTCAGCATTCTCGGCTGTTCCGGCTGTTCACGGCAGTTCCGGCTATTCCCGATATTTCCGGCAATTCCAGCAGTTCCCGACAGTTCCGGCAATTCCGGCTATTCCCAGCAGTTTCAGCTTTTCCCAACAGTTCCAACAGTTCCAGCTTTTCCAGGCAGCTGTTGTTGAAGATCATTTGTCTAGGGCAAGATGTCTACCTCACACTTCAAGATTGAGGAGATGCTGAATGATTCCTCCAACTTTGCTGCTTGGAGGGCTAGGTTCAATTTGATTTTGGAAGAGAATGATGTAATAGAAAATGTTGAAGGTAAGATATCTGAGCCTTCGGAGAATGCAACTGTTGTTGTCAACTCCAAGTACAAGAAAGGTGAGATAAAAGCTAAGAAAATCATTATTGACTCTTTAAAAGATCATTTGATTACTTATGTGTCAAAGATGAAGAAGTCCAAGGAAATGTATGACAATCTGATTGGAATGAATGAGATCAACAATTTAAGCCATATCATCACTTTGAAAAATCAACTCAGGGACATCAAAATGAACGAGGGTGACACCATTCAAGCATACTTCAGGAGGATATCTAAAGTTAGGGATCAACTTTTGTCTATTGGTGAAATTATATCTGATTAAGAGTTGGTGCTAATCACCCTTGGACACCTCCCTATGTAATTGGAGACATTTATCACAACCATTAGCAAACAATGACATGCTCCCCGCATTTGATGAGCTCTTAGGCAAGTGCACTCAAGAGGAGTCCAAGATGATCCCTAGAGGAAAAATTCAAAAGCATGAAGAAGGAGAACCTATTGCATTTTCTACCTAAGCCAAGAAGAGAAAAGAAAGAGGAGAACCACCTAATTCAAGAAAGCTTGCTCCAACATCCAAGAATTTAAGTAGAAGATTTAGAAGGGACATCAAAAGTTCAATGCTACAATTGCAATGAGCATGGTCACTATGCTCGAGATTGTCCGGATAATAGAAGTGCTCCAAGGTCCAACAACAACAACCGTGGGAACAACAACAAGTCTAACAATAGAAGAAGAGGAGAAACTCCTGCTGCCCGTGAAGAAAGTCATTGTCCTCAAAAGAGATTAAGGAATTCAAGGTATGATAATAATGCAGCCAAAATTCAACCTGAATATTTTCTTATTTATGCTCTTTCTAGTTCCTCTCCTTCGAATTCTTTTGATAGCTCACTAGTACATAGCGGGGCTTCTAGACACTTCATTGGTTATCGTGAAGTCCTCTCAAACCTGGTTGAGAGGGAGTCCAATTTGAAGGCTATTCTTAGAGATAATGCCACATATCCTATTAAGAAGACTGGGCTTACTTCGTTTCATTTGGATTTTGGTCAAACTATACATCTACAGGGTGTTCTGTATGTGTCGAGATTGAAAGCAAATCTTGTATCTATATCTGCCCTAGAAGACAAAGGATTCAAAGTTGCTTTCATTGATGGAGAAGTCTTTTCTTGGCCAAGGAACTCTAGCTTGAAGGATTCCTTCACCGTGGGATCTAGAATTGAAGGCCTTTATAAAGTCAATGGAAGACCAATCCAAGCATTGGTTCATGATAGTACTCATCAATGTCAGTTGTGGCATCAAAGATTCACCCACCTTCACTACAGAGCTTTGCCTAGTGTGAGAAAGATGGTCTCTAGGATGCCTGAGCAACGACTGGATCATGATGGAGTTTGTCAATGATGTGCCAGCGAAAAACATGTGAACTATTCCCTTTTAGTAGAAGCAGGACTAATGGAATACTTCAACTTATACATTCTGATCTCCGCGGGCCCATGCCTGTGACCTCTCTTGGTGGCTACATGTACTATATTATCTTTGTGGATGACTTTCCCCACAAGACCTAGATTTTATTTTTTAAGAACAAGGACCAAGCATTTGACATGTTCAGGGACTTCAAGGCACTAGTGGAAAATCAAATTGTAAAGATGATCAAAATTTTGAGGATTGACAATGGAGGAGAATTCACTTTATATGAATCCACTGACTTTTGCAAGGAAGCTAGAATTAAGGAGACCATCGTACCTTACAACCAAAGCTATGTTGCATGATCAATAGGAAGAATAGGACTATCATGGAAGCAACCAAAGCTATGTAACTAAAAGGAAGAATAGGACTATCATGGAAGCATGTTGCATGATCAAAAGTTGCCAATGTTTCTATGGGGAGAACCTGCTAACACTGTTGTCTATGTTTAAAATAGAACTCCTCACCAAGTCTTAGGTGACAAGACTCCTGAAGAAGCATTCACAGGTATGAAGCTCGAGGTTGGACACCTAAGGATATTTGGTTGCCCTATTTACTTTCATGTGTTGAAGGAGAGGAGGACCAAGCTGGAAGCTTCAGAAAAGAAAGGTACTTTTTTTGGTTATTGTGAAAATTCTAAAGCTTATAGAATCTATGTACCTAGTCAAAGGAACACAGAGTTTAGCAAGGATGTGGCATTTGATATAGATGCTTCTCTTGGAAATGCAAGGGACACTCCTCCCCTTGCCAATGTTGAAAGAAAGATGATGCCATGGATGTACAAGAAGAGCCTATTCCTAAGGCTGAGCTTGATTTTGCTGATGATCCCATGGCACCCATAGATCCTTTGGATCCCCCTCCATGTGATCCTCCCTCTACTAGAAAGAGACCATTATGGCTTCATGACACTACAAGATGTTGAGAGACATGCTGTCCTGAGAGGAACCTTCAAAGAGAGCAAGAAGCCATGTCGATACCAGGGATACGTTGTAGCTATGAGTAACATTACACAGGCTGAACCATGCACTTTTGAAGAAGGTCTGACAAAGGTGTGAAAGAACAAGTCTGGAAGGATGCCATGGCTGAGGAATATGAATCTATCATGAAGAATGATGTATGGGAAGTGGTTCTGAGATCGGAAGGTAAATCTATGGTGACATGAAAGTAGATCTACAAAAATAAGCATGGTGCTGATGGAAGTGTTGAAAAGTACAAGGTGAGTTTCGTAGCTAGAGGTTTGCACCGGTTGCCCTATATATTACCATTCGATCTATCATTGCTCTTGCTTCTAGCCAAGGATGGACACTTCATTAGATGGATAAGAAGACCACATTTCTACATGGTATTCTCAAGGAAGAGGTATACATCGAGCAACCATAGAGCTTTGAGGAGCATGACAGGAAGACTCGTGTGTGTTGTTTGAAGAAGGCTCTATATGGATTGATGCAAGCCCCTAGGGCTTGGTATGCCTGCATGAACAACTATTTGATGAAGTTTGGATTTACTAGAAGCAATACTGATCCAAGCCACTACTACAAAGTTGACCAAGGTATGCCTTTGATTCTGGTATTATATGTTGATGATTTATTCTTGACAAGTGGAGAGCCTCTTATTCTACAGTGTAAGAAGGAGTTGGTCTCTGATTTTGAGATGAAAGACCTTGGTTTGACGCACTACTTCCTAGACTTAGAGGTTTGGCAAGGACCTGGTGAGATTTTCCTTTCTTAAGGAAAATATGTTGTCAAGATATTAGAAAGATTTAGAATGTTAGAGTGCAAGTCTATGGCCATTCCGATGGAAATAGACTTCAAGAAACTTTGTGGTGAAGCTGTTGGACCTGACTTGGCAAATCCTTTTCAATACCAACAATTGATTGGGGCATTGATGTTCTTAGTTAGCACGAGACCAAACATATGTTTTGCTGTCAACACCTTGAGTCAATTTATGGTAGAGCCATTACATGCACATTGGCTTGCCACTAAGCTTGTGCTGAGATACCTGCATGGGACTATCAATCATGGTTTGAGATACACTGCTAGAGATTTGAAATTTCATGGATACACCGATGCTGATTGGGCTGGAAATGTTGTTGACATGAAGAGCACATCTGGGTGCTGCTTTAGCCTGGGGTCTACCATGATATCGTGGATGAGTATGAAGCATAAGGTCGTTTCCCTTTGACACAACTGAGGCTGAGTACATTACTGCTAGATGGCTAGCTGTGAGGCAGTGTGGCTGAGGAAGCTCTTTGGAGAGTTGTTTGAGCATGTACATGATACGACTATGACAATGTGGCTGAGGAAGCTCTTTGGAGAGTTGTTTGAGCATGTACGTGATACGACTATGATATAGTACGACAATAAGAGTGGGATTCGACTCTCAGAGAATCTCGTGTTCCACAACAGGTCCAAGCACATTGAGATTAGATATCACTATATTTGGGATATGGTGCAGAGAGGAGTAGTAAGGCTCCAACACATATTGACTGATTAGCAGATAATCGACATTCTTACCAAGGAGGGAAGTTCTTGGTCATCAGAGAAGAACTTGGACTGGTGGATGTGACCCTTCCCGAAAGGTTTCATGGCTGATCAAGAACACTGAGCTATGCTCTCCCCCCTTGTCTTTTGACTTCCATTAATTTGGGGGGGGGGGGGATGGATGGAGCTTGGGAGCTTCTGGGTCTAAGGTTGCTCCTTGTGAACCATGGACAATAGGATGTGTATGATTCTTACCATAAATGGTAAGTGATATCTCCCCTATTGTCAAAGCAGGATGTATCTGATCCTTACCAAAAATAGTAAGTAGTATCTCCCCTACTATTGAGTATACCCCAGTATGAATCCTACCCACAAGCTGGGCTTGTTGGGGTTGTCACCCATCTGGTCAATGGTGAGGAGGCTTGGGACGTGTTTGATCCTTACCACCTATGGTAAGTGTTATCTCCCCCAAGTGGCTTGGGACGTGTCTGATCCTTACCTCTCATGGTAAGTGGTATCTCCCCCACGTTATTTGATGCATGTGTTCTACCACTTGATTCTTGAGGATCAAGGTGGGACGATCAACATACAATAGGATGTGTTTGATCCTTACCAGAAATGGTAAGTGGTATCTCCCTTATTGTCATTGGATATAGGTTCGAGACTGATCTCCCCTGTGATGATTCTTCTTCTTTAGATCGAGACATCATTGTTCAACAAATGAGTAGAGATGAGACGAGATGATATGGACCACCCTATGTTGAGACATGTACATCTGAGAAGAGACTTAGTTGAGAGGGAGTGTTGAAAATTGGCAGCTGAGGGATGAATTTCCCTATTAGAGAAGCCCAACAAACCCTAAAGAAGCCCCTCTTCCACTTTGGAAAAATTAAATTTGCACATGGAAAAATATTATTTTTAATGTTGGTCCAAGTCAACATGAAAAGTACAATTCGGCCTAGAGAGAGAAATTGACCCTCCTCCATCACATATAAATTGACTATTGTTGACATCACTTGGAGGCATTAGATCACACATCACATCATTCATTCATTGGTTCGTCCACTTCTAAAATTGCAGGGCTAGGCAACATAAAGTCTATGATTTGCGAGCTACAAAAAGTTTGGGATGTGCGAGCTACATAAAGTCTGAGATCTGCGAGCTACTGAAAGTCTGACATCTGCAAGCTACAAAAAGTCTGTGATCTGCGAGCTACAAAATGTTTGTGATCTGCGAGCTATAGAAAGTCGTTATTCTGCGATTTCCGAGCTATAAAAAGTCACTATTCTGCAATTTGCGAGCTACAAAAAGTTGCTTTTCTCTAAAATTATTGACTTTTGCAGAGTGGGATCT
Organism: Pinus taeda; assembly: GCA_000404065.3. Lineage (NCBI taxonomy): Eukaryota > Viridiplantae > Streptophyta > Pinopsida > Pinales > Pinaceae > Pinus > Pinus taeda. The sequence continues at coordinate 89,154 of APFE030789919.1, forward strand.
CTGACCAGATTTGACTCTCTCTATTTGGATTGGTTTAGACTTGGTTGATTCGGGAAAGTTAATCTTTGACTTTGACTAGTTGATGGATGAACTATTTGGACTATGTATCTCCGTTGAACATTTGATTATCTAATAGAAGAAGAATTTGTTTGGGTTTTCCCCCTTATGGGGTTTTCCCGTAGTCTCTGACCTATATCTTTGTGTCTCATTGATCTTGGTTGTCTTCTATTGTCAATACTGCTTAATGTTGTATCTATAATTGCTTACTAATATTGGGTGATTGAAAATAAATTGAAAAGTGAAAGAAGAAATTGTTTAAGTTATTGTTACAACATAGAATGTTATAAAAAATTAACCACTAAGTCATTGAAATCTCCTCTTAAGTCTTGTGCTCACAGTGTGGTGTGTCTTTCTCCTCTCCTTAGCCATGCTTTTATAACTTCTCATTGAGGTAACTCCCTAACTCTAATCTCCAATGTGATTGACGATTGAGATTAGATCTCACCTCACTTGAGATCAATGGTTGAGATTTAAATATAATCCAAAAAAGTAAATAGTTCAACTTTTCCTTAATTTCTTTATCTCAATTCCTAACATAATTAATTATGTGCTTTTCCTAAGTAATACTTTGGTTATATTACAAAAGCAACTTACTCAATACTTAAGCTAGTATCCTAAAGAGATTTTGGGCAACTTTTGCACACCCAAACATTGGCCTGTGTAGAAGTACCTGCGCAGGCTACAAACATCAACACTCCCTCTTAACGAGGGAGCTGCTTTTGCCCCTTCAGACTTGGTCTACCTCCTCTCTTGGAACAATGTCCTACACCTCATTTGCTACCATGGCTACTCCCTCAGAACTAGAAGCCTTCCTTGCCACCTGGCTTAGAATCTTCTTCGAAGTTATACTCCCTTTGCTCCTAGAAGCCTCCTTCCCCTGAACATCCTGCAAAGCTATCTCATACCATGAGACCTTCTTGACAAATTTGGAAGGATTTGCTCATTGGTCCTCCCTACCCGAACTTCAACATTGACTCCCTCTATTCTTCTCAACCTTTGGAGTTTCCCGGTCCTTGTTTTCTATCACCATTATGTTGCTTTCCATTGCTTGAAGAGGTTGGCCCTTTGTTGAAGAAAATGTAACTAGGTTCGGTCTTCATAAATGTAATTTTGATCTTTGTACTTGTAAAAGGAAAGAATTATTATTGTCATTATCAAGAATGGATTTCTTGTCCATTCGATAGGTCAAGCACATGTTTAAGTACTTCTAGGAAAGTCAAAGAGTCAATGTAATTATTGAAGACCCATGTGGGCATGTTACACTATGTAAACTTATGTATTAGAGTCAAAGAAATATGTTTAGAGTGATCCTCCAAAGCAAAGACAAGTCTCCTCTTAAAGTCGGCTCAAGAAATGAGTTTTTATGCACAAATGTCAAGTCAGCCACACCAGTTGATCAAGTCGGCCTAAAAGGAGGGATAGACTCCTATATATAGGGTGGTTCGACCTCACAAAAGGATCACTACTCATCTCTGAAATCAGCGAAGAACAGAGGACAAAAACGAGGTACGAAAAGGAGCATTCAAGTGCCTCTAGGGCAGCAAAAAAGAGAAGAAAGAAATTCAAGTTCTTGGGACTGTTTTAGGGCTCTTTTCTGTCACACTTGCGAAGGTAAGAGAGGACATTTTGTTGCTGCAACAAGTTAGGAATTGCAGCTCTACAAGAAGTTTCGATTGGGTGGAAAAGAGGCTCCAAATAGGCCTCCATCTCAAGCGAAGGAGATCCCACACCTAGCGAAGGAAAGGAGCAAGTGAAAAGGTTTATTTCAGGCCTTAGATTAACCACACGTGTGAAGAAATCAGAGCAGCATTAAGGGTTAAGAGGATCAGCCTATAAACTCAAGGACATACCTCAAGAAAGGCCTCATTCTGTAGCCTAAGTATCAAGGAGAAGGAAAATTGCCAAGCGAGGTAGAGAAGGAAAGAAGGACACCAAAGAAGAGGTCTCTAAGGAGACCTAGGGTTTTTGTAGTTGCCGGAAAAAGAGCTGCCAGTTGCCAGGAGAAGTGTGAAGGAAGAGATCAAGGTGCAACCTAGAAGAAGGCATCAATTGATGGACAAAGAAAGAGAGATTGCATCTTGTGCTTGGAGGATCTACTTGTCAAGGGACCAGGGTTTGACATTTGTCAATTGAAGCTTCAATAAGAGAAATTTGCTGAAGGGTTTTTCTCTCTAGGAGAGAGAGGTTTTTCCCTGGCTGAGAGCCAACATCTTGTGTTCTTGTCTCTTTTATTTTGGTAACTGTTTGATGAAGAAAACACACACACTAATAACAATAAGAGAAGATTGTGCTAATAAGAAAAGTAATAGTGCTTTCACAAATAGATCTCACTATAACCCAAATGCCCTAGATTCTTCAACACCCTTTAGCCTATACAATTTGCCCTCTCTAACTCCAATGACATGGCCATTGCTAGAGCTAGATCCCATGGATATGATCAATGCTTGTTCATCTTGGAATGTTACAACAAATTCTTTCTTATCTATCATAGAGATTGCGATCTTTTTTGGGTTCTAGCACCCATAGCACGTTCTTCACTATCAACACAATCCCTGAATTAAATCTGGAATATCATTGCCCCAACTCCCTTCATTGCATGTTTGGTATCAACACCAAACGACACATGCATCTCTGAGTCCCAATCTATTAGTATGTCAAATAACTCTTGTGCTGCTGTCATATGATGTGTGGCTCCACTATGCAATAGCCATGCATTAGCTGGTATGGTGCTCGAGGAAAGGTAGGACATAAGTGTGAATTTTGTCTCAAACTTCCTGGCAAACTCCTACACCTCAGCTTCTGTTGACTCAACTACAATTGATTGCATACCTTTTTCACCGATATTCCTCACTAGACAATTTGATGCATAGTGTCCTGTCTTATGACGTGCAAAACGCTTGACCTTAGTCAAGTCCTTCTTTGTCGAATATGAGGCTGACTCTTCACTGTCGCTAAAACCTTTGCCTTTACTTTTCATTGTCTTTCTAACAAGTGCTAGGTCCATTTCACCTTCCTACTTCCGGGACTTGGCGTTTGTCTGCTCCCTTGTTTCCTCATGGATGTAGTCATCCCGTAGCCTATCAAATGAGGGTTGGTTCTCTCAAGCATAGATTCCTTTGATGAATGGATCCCACATCTTTGGGAAGTTGTTCAACGCCACCTTCGCTAACTTTGCATCATTCATTTTTCCCCTACTATTGCAAGTTGATCAGAAATCTTAGTGATCTTCATTAGGTAACTCGTCATCGAGACAGATCTAGTCATCAACATAGGCTGGAGCTTGTCCATCAACACCATTTTCTTTTTGATGGTATTGGTCTCATATAGACCCACCAAAGCATCGAACATCTCCTTGGCTAACTTCTTCTTGGACAGGTGAGGGATGAAATGGTCCTTCACCACATGTAAGAGTGTCGTTTGTGCCTTTTTCTCCCTCTTTGCTAGAGCGACCTTCTCCTTGGCATTTGTTGGCTCCGGGATCTCAACAATCTACTACAGATTGTTTTCCTTGAAAATCAAGGTGGCCCTAGCCTTCCAAAGGAAGAAATTTGAGGCTCCGTCCAATCTGTCTTCAAATCAAAGACCCACTGCAATCATCTTCACTAGATTTTGTCGAAGATAGATGCTAACTCCTGTCAGGTACGCGTAATTGAAGAAATTTGCATGGCCCTTTAGGCACCTAATTGAGCTTAATTCGTCAAGCCAAGTAAAACCCTAGCTAGATGCTTATTTCTTCAAGCACCCATGAAACAAATTAGCCAGATTTCAAATTTGTTGGTTCACCTGTGAAATCTCATGTCACCTTTACAGTGGCTAGCTGTAGTGGCGGATGCAACCAATCTAACACCACTCTAGGTTGTTATCCTGCTGCGACTACAACTTGTTGTTATTGGTGTTGTCCTGTGTGTGTTTGCTCACTGACCTATGCTCCTGAGCGTCCTTCAACGACCACTCTCAACAACTAAAACCACAACCATGCCACTGTCCCTATTGTCTTCTCATGTTGTTTTAGAAAAAACAACGACTGCTGCCACACCCTATAGCAGCGACAACCAACTCACGCCCCTCTGTTCTAATTTCCTATGCCAACCACTGTTGTTCACGTTGGCCCCTGCACGTCAATTTCTTCTATTTGTTTTGGCCTTGGCACACCTGTAACTAGACTTCCCATGTCTGTTTGCAAGCTAAGACAGTTGTCTGCGTCATGTCCCTACATTGTCGATTGCTTGGCTTTTGTTCTATCAACTTTGCTCTGTTTGACTTGTGACCTCTCTCGATCCCTGTGCGTGGACTTGGACCTCCAACCAACTATCGATCAGATCGCTTTTACTGCCTCGCAACTTGTTGGCCCTTGCTCTTTCCATTTGATCCACATTGCTATCCATATCATGTTCATTAACCCTCTAACTTTATCCACTGCATTGTCTGTCGATTGATTGCTGACAGAGTTGTTGGCTTGGGTTTTGCGTTTGGCTACTCACTCCCCATGGTTGGGTTTGACAACCGTCGTGGCTGTTGACCTCCATAGTCAATTCTTTTTTTCTTTTCTTTTAATAAAACTTCAAGTTTGCTGCTTCAACTATCAGCAACTGCACTTGCATGCGCTGCATGATGTATGACCATTGATCTTTGTCACTGCATCATACAGATAACATGAAACCTACAAATAAATTTTTCTTTGTCAAGTACAATTGAGGCCAAACTTGGCCTCTGCAACATTTGTATTCATTGAGAAATCAATGCTAGTATTAGGGTTTAATTCCTCTTTCTTGATAATTACTTGTGAATTATGTTGGCTTCCTTTACTTCTACATTAGTTTATCTTCATCAAGCAATCACCAAATTATATGTGTATGAAGATCACAAGATGTAAGCACTCAGCCAGGGCAAAACCCCTATAAGGGGAAAACCTAGTCAAGAACTCTTCCTTCAGTAGATTCAAATCAAGATGAGACACTTCCAAACTTCTTAGACCTAGACAGAGACCTCCTCCAACCATCAAGTCAGCCCTTCCCTGCAACAGATGATCTTGACAAAATGCTCCAAGTGACAGCTTCCTAGCAGCAACTTCAGTCTAGAATTTTGGCCCCCCAACAACAAGACTTCGACCCCTAACTTTAGAATTTCAAACCTGCAGTAGACACAGATTTTCGGCCCTAGCAACTGCCTAGAAAACTTCGCACATGTGAGAGAAGGATAGCCCAAAATTCGTCTTAGGTTTTCCCAGCAAACTTTGTCCTCGTCTAGCTACTTGCACTCTTTTTCTGCCTCTTTTGCTTAAAGATCGAACTTGTTGAATGAATATGACTTGGTGTAGAGGTGACAAATTACCCTTTTGACTAAAAAATAATTATTTTTACATTATAAAAAAGCATAAGAAGGGTCTAATAAAAATGACAATGACTCTAATGACTGAAGACAAAACCTAGAACCCTTCAATGGAGGTTTTGACCTAGAAAACATTGATCCAAGCATGAAACACATGCTTTAATAAGCCGTTTTCTTTAGTAATAAATTTTCTTTTTGACAAGTACAATTATGAAGACCGAAGCTAGTTACTCTTCAAGAGTATGAACCTCACCTCCTATGTGATTTAAAGATTTGTCCTAAGAGTTTATGCTCTCATAACATGTTAATTTTTGAACTCAACAAACTTGCAGTTAATTCCTAGCAAACTTATCATAGATCTATTGAGTAAAAGCACAATTGAGTTCTTAACATAAATAACAAAATATTGAGTGGAAGCACAACCAATCTCAATCACACATGCACACACAAATTTCTGCCCAATCAAATCGGTTAATCATTAATAATAATCAGAATCCATGTCGGCTCCCATCTTGGGCTAATGGCCCAGTCAGAAAAATACATACAACAAATCTAGATTTGATCCAACTGATGAAGCCCTAGCCTTGGCTAAATTGGATCTCCTTGTTGCACCCTTACACCTTCCTCACACATGGCATACTTGAATGGAAGTCTTACACTCAATCATTGAGATCTTCTATAGAGTGTTGTGCTTACTACGTGATGTCTCTTTTTCCTCTCCTTAGCCTTGCTTTCATAACTTCTCATTGAGCTAAATCCATAACCCTAATCTTCGAAGTGATTGATGGTTGAGATTACATCTTGCCTTACTTGAGATCAATGATTAAGATTCAAACATAATTCACTAAAGTAAATACTTTTACTTTTCCTTAGTTTCTTTAGTTCAATCGCCAACATAATTAATTATGTGCTTTTCGTAAGTTAGACTTAGGCTAAATTACAAAAGCAACTTACTCAGTATGTGAGTAGGCATCCTAAAGAGGACTTTGGGGACTTCTACATGCCCAAACACTCAAGTCTATGCAAAAGCACCTGGTCGAGCTACAAACATAAACAACATAGAGTGATTTGATTTGGATGTCATAAAAATCCCAATCCCAACACAAAAGAATCAAAATTTGGGCATCACTTTTTTGGGACACTGTTTGAAACCATACATGGACTTTTCTAATGTGCAAATCAATGACTCTTTACCTTTTTTTAACGTAGTGCTCTGGTTGTGTCATATAAATTTTTTCCTCTAAGTCACCGTGTAGGAATGTTGTTTTCACATCAATTTATTCTATCTCGAAATCAAATGTGGTTGCTATAGAAAATAGAAACCTTATAGATGTTTACTAGGCAAATGGGGGAAAAGTCTCACTAAAGTTCATTTTGCCAATATCCTTTTGCAACTGAATTGGCCTTTTACTTTTCAACATTGTTGTTTGAACTGACTGTTTTTGAATATCCATTTACAACCCCATTGGGTTTTGCCCATCACATAACAATAGCAAGTCCCATTTATCATTCTTTCTATGTCCAACTTTCTCCTCATCTATGGCCAATCTCTAGTACTCTTAATCATCCATCTCCATTGCGCCTTTCATAGCGCTAGACTCATGGTTCTTAATAGATAACACAAATATACATCTGAAATCAGATGAACTATAATTTTACATATCGTATTCTTTTTTTCTAAGTTGACCTCTTTAAAGGTTGCGGTGGAGTGTCTTCCTTCTCTTCCACATTCTTTGAGCTCTCTGCGTCTACATCATGAACTTCTTGTTCATTTTTTGGTTTATCTTTCTTAGTCATGGGTGGTAGCTAAACCATTGACTTCTTGTCATCCTCTTTTTGCCGCACCACCGTGGGAGAGGACTCAACTTCTTTGAAAATAACATTTTTTGGATACAAAACTTTCCTAGCCATAGTATCCCAAAACTTGTATCCTTAAATTTCGATGCCATAGCCAATGAAGATACATTTCACTATGTTGTTATCCAACTTCAACTGCTTCTCTTTAGGCACACGAGCATATGCCTCACAACAAAAACACAAAGATGCTTGTGTGTGTTTCTTTCCCATGCAGACCTCATTAAGGGTCTTCTCCATAAGTGTTGATATGGAGACTTGTTGATTAGGTAACGTGTAGAAGCAACTGCTTCTACCAAGAACTTCCTTAACTCCACTATGAATACTCCTAGCTCTCTCCATCAATGTCCTATTCATTTGTTTTACGACTTCCTTTTGTTGAGGGGTGTTACCTAATCATATGGACAAGCCAGGGAACAATGACTTCATTACCCAATGGAGGAGGCACTCCTAATTTTTTTTAAAGATCAGAAGTCAGTAGGGCACCTATGTCCCTTTCTCTCTCCTCTCTCTACATTCTCTCTCAAATTTCGCACTACTGTGGGAGAATTGTATTAAATCTCACTAGCATGATGTATTTTGTAACAAGCTTAAGTGACTTGGCACCTAGTTATCAAGTGAGTCCGTTCTAGAGTTTTTTATTTATTTTATTTTATTTATTTATTTATTTTTATTTTTTCACTTAGCTAATTATTCTCACTTTTCAACAATGAATAACTAGCTGAGTTTTTTTCTCTCACATACCTCCAAAGCTGGAGTGCGACTTGGTGATTGGGCCTCGGGTTGATCCTAATGCCTAGGGTCGATGCATTTTACCATGCTAGGGCATATCTAAAGTATTACAAAATTTGATTAGGTTTTTATATGATTTTTTAAAATTATAAAAAAATCTCGTCTTGCGGGATTTTAATTAATTCCTTACGTAAATTGTAAATAAGTGATCCTAGAAGATGTTGGGGGCGTATAAGTACTCAAAATTCATGCTCTCCATCCCAACATTCTCCTTAGGTACACTTTGGGGATCAAAAATGACTATTACCCCCTCAATACCCACTTTTCCTAAGTAAGTGGGAAAAAGTGACAAAAAATGCAAAATATTAATAAGTGAAAAAGATATTAAATGTGTTTTTTCCTAGTCAAATCTAGAGCTCGAGTGACATGGATATATCAAGTAAAGTCAAGGGGTTGTTACATGATGATTTGGATGCCACCATGGTAGAGCAAACTCTAGTGTAGCATGAGGCTGAGTTTACTGCCAATTTTGGACCCATAAATCACCAAGGAAAAGGGTAGGTCGAGACCCCTCTTCTGTAATATACCTAAGGGAAAATTTGCAGTGATAACAAAGACATGTAATTAATTACAGAAACAAAATGTACTCAACAATCAACACATAGACAGAAATTTCTCATCAAACACCCAACTGGCTCATTTTCATTAATAAAATATGCTGGAGTACAATAGAAGATGGATGAGGTGCACCCGAGCTTACACAAGGCAAGCTGCAAGCCTCAGATGATCAATACAAAAGAGCCCAATTGCTGTAGAAGTGTTGCTCTCCAGGAAAGTACGTTGTCCTTCCAAATCTGCATTATTGGCTGACTTCAAGGTTTGATTTTCCCCCTCAAAACAACCCATAAATCTCTGTAAATTTAGGAGTGTACTCCTTGCCAAAAAACTAGAAAAACTCAGAAAGGGTTTTCCCTGGTTTGACCCTCCAATTTCGATCTCCTAGAGCTTGGCCCTCCTCCAACACTGGGAATCGACACCTATAGCTGGAACTGCTTTATCCTGCTCCTAAAATATCAAGGAACCTCCCAAATCAGCCTCCCAACAAATTCCCCACAACCCAACTCCTCAATCCTCTGGGTAAAACTCCCTCCATAACCCCCTCTACTAATTGTGCAGTTTTAGGTGAAGATGACGTAGTCCCTTGCACCAGAAACTCGACTTGGGTGATTGGCTCCTCCTCCTACTATAATATCGCTCCTCTGAGATGGAAACCTGATAAGAATTCCTCCAGCAACCACTTCACTCCCAAATCCCGACTCTATTGCTCCACACAAACATGCAGTCTCTCCCACTGCGTCCCTGTTGCTCCCACTGCGTCCTAGCTGAGCCAAGACAGCGTAATCCTTTGATGGTGGTCACTCTCTTTGTCTCCAACTGCAAGGAAAGGCCCTCCTAGTGTGGCACTCGAGGTCCACCGAAGAAAGGGGGGGGCTTCACTCCTTGGGAAGCTCTTGTGCTAAACAACACGTTGTAGCTTAGCTCAAAAGCCAAAGCAACAATGAATTCTCAAATCAACCAAAAGCCCCAAATGCTGCTCCCCTCCTATTTATGCTTGCTCCCTTGGGCCCCACGTGGGTCCCATAAAATATTTCGACCCCCAACTTAGGAAAATCGAGTTGCCTCCAAGGGGTGCATATTTTTGGTGTGTGAGTGGTCCCCACAATCCACTAAAGGCATATTGACCCCCTTTTCTCCTAAGTTCTTCCACCAAAAATGCATTAAGCCAAAAATAACAAAATTGCCAAAATTGTTTTTCCTGTCCTTGGGAGAACAATTAGGAAGGGACATTACAGTGCTCCCCTCCCGGATGTTGCTTGTCCCCAAGTAACTGCAAAACTGGATGCTGCAAGATTTGTTCACTCTCCCATGTGGCATCCACTTCTGGAAAATCCCTCCATGTGATCAGGTACTCCCTGATCACCCTATTCCTCAACCTCCTCTCCCGGGTCTCCAATATGGTCTCAGGCGTCAAGACTAAGTGCCCCCCATTATCCAATGGAGGCAATTTAGTTGTTGCTGTAACATGCTATCCCAATGCCTTTTTCAAGCATGAGATGCAGAACACACTGTGAATCCGACTCTCCATAGGTAGCTCTAGCTCATAGGCCACCTCTCCAACTTCCGGACCATCTTATACGACCCATAAAATCGAGGTTGAAGCTTCTCTGCTCCCTTCTGCTTGAGTGAAGATTGCTTGTATGGTTGCAAGCGTAGGTAGACCATGTCTCCTACCTCAAAGTGTCTCTCCACCTTGTGCTTATCAACATATGCCTTTTGCTGATTTTGGGCCACCTGTAAGTTGTTCTTGAGAGCTTGGAGAATCTCCTGGCTCTCTTGAAACCAATCCTTTGCCCCTGGGGCCCTGCTATCTCTAAACACCATATCAGAAAAATAAAGTGCATCATCCCCATAGAGTTTTCGGAAAGGAGACATACCAATGGACATATGATAAGTTGTGTTATAGCAGAACTCCCTGAGGTGTAGCCACTTGACCCACGCTCTCTGCTGCACAGTCACATAGTGGCGCAGGTAGCCTTCCAACCATTTTTTCACAATCTTTGTTCGCCCATCGGTTTGGGGGTGATAGCTGGTGCTAGGTGTAAGCTTTGTCCCCACTAGCCAGAACAAATCCTGCCAAAAAGCCCCCATAAATCTGCTATCCTTGTCACTCACAATGGTCTTGGGGAGACCATGCAGCCGGAAAACCTCCCAAAAGAATAACTCGGCCACCTGGGAAGTTGAAAATATCTATGAAATAGCAAAGAAGTGGGCAAACTTGGCCAATTTGTCAACCACCACATAGATGCAGTCTCGCCCCTACGTAGCTGGTAGCCTGGTGATGAAGTCCATGGATACACTCTCCCACTTCCTTTCTGGAATGGGAAGCGACTATAGCAAACTGACCAGGTGGGTCAACTCCACCTTGTTCCTCTGGTAGTCCACACACTCCTTCACGTGCCTCAACACATCTCCCTTGAGCCCCCTCCAAGAGAATCTCTCCCTGACAACACGGTATGTATTGAGGAAGCCTAGGTGCCCTGCTAGGGGGGAATCATGGGCTGACTACATGATCCTCTCCTTCAGCTGAGATCTTTGTACCAAATAGAACCGGTCCTTATAGTAAATCACATCGTCCATCACCCTAAACCGGTCATCCCTGTGTGTGCCATCCAAAATATCGCAAGCCTGCCTATCCTTGGAGTACTCAACCAATAGTTAAGCTTTCCAATCTTGCGTGACATTCATCAAAGACAGCACCGCTAGTCTCCTAGAGAGGGCATCAACTACCACATTGTGTTTACCCATCACATACTCAATCTCGAAATCGTAAGCCTGAAGCTTACTCACCCATTTTTGTTGCCTCTCCTCTAATGACTGCTGCTCAAGTAGGAATCGAAGATTGTTGTGATTAGTTTTCACTTTGAACCGGTTGCCCACTAGATACTTTTTGAATTTGGCTAGTGCATGCATCACTGCCAACATCTCCTTGTCGTAAACAGAGTACAACCGGTCATGCGGCAACAATTTCCTGCTCTCAAACGCAATAGGATGGTCCCCTTGTGTCAAAACGGCCCCAACCCCTTCATCAGAGGCATCACACTCTAGCAAAAAGGGCTGTGTGAAATCTGGCAAGGCTAAAACCGGGCAACTACTCATGACCCTCTTGAGGCACTCAAAAGCCTCCTCTGCCACCTGCGTCCACTCAAAATCTCCCCTCTTCGTCAGATCTGTGAGAGGTGCTGCAAGCTGTGAGAACCCTCTCACAAATCCCCTATAGTATGTGCAACCTCAACTTCGTCACGTTCCTAGGTGTGGGCCAATCTAGTATAGCCTGAATCTTCTCATGATGTACCTTCACTCCATCTTCCTCGATCACATGCCCCAGGTACAACATCTCCGTTAGTCCAAACTCACATTTGGACACCTTCTCATACAACTGTTGCTCCTCGAGTATGCGAAGCACTTCCTCCAAGTGCCAAAGGTGATCCTCCCAGAGTCCCATGTCCTACTGTAAATGAGTATGTCATCAAAGAAAACCAGGACAAAGCGCCTCAGCTGCCCACCGAACACGTGGTTCATACAAGACTGGAAAGTAGCTGGAGCGTTGGTTAGCCCTAAAGGGCATCACCAAGAACTCAAAATGTCCATAGTGGCAGCAAAAATCAGACTTCGGAATGCCCTGCTCCCTCGTGCGAATCTGGTGATACCCCGAACACAGATCTATCTTAGAGATGTATTTAGCTCCCCTAAGCTCGTCCATCAACTCATCGATGCGTGCAATGGGATATTTGTTCTTCAAGGTCTTCTTATTGACAGCCCGATAGTTAATAACTTAATACACATGTGCAACGTCCCATCTTTCTTCTTTACCAGCACCACGAAAGAAGCAAATGGACTCGAGCTAGGCCTGATGTGTCCCAATCTCAACAACTCCTGAGTGGCCCGCTCTATCTCATCCTTATAGGCCATTGAGTGCCTATAAGGGGTGGTGATGACTGCGTTCACCCCCTCCTCCAGCTCGATAGTGTGCTCAAATCCACAGTCTGGCGGTCTACCTAGTGGAACATCCCCAAAAACACCCTGGTACCTCTCCAATAAGGCTAGCATGTCTGGATGTATGGCCTGCGCCCATGTCCCAGACTGAGAAATTTGCATCTCAATTGTCCACTCCACATCCCCATGTCGCAAATCTGCCTCCATCCAGTGGACTGAAACCGTCTGAGGGGGATAAGAGTGCATTCCCCTCAGCACTACCGGCTTCCCATCCAACCCCTTGAACTCCATCTCTAGCTTCTGCCAATCAGTAGTGACCTTCCCTAATGCATATAACCACTGGACACCCAACACCTAATTGGTGTCTGGGATATCAACCACGAAGAAATGGTTAGTGAGTGAGTAGTTTCCCATCTTTAAGGTCAGCTCGGGGACATACTTAGTACACTGCATGGTCAGGTCTCCGAGTACCAAAACTGAGAACCCCTCAAATGTAGCTATCTGGATGCACCTACGCTCCACCATTTGGGCATCAATGAAATTTTGGGTGGCCCCACTGTCAGCCAGGACTGACACACGCTGTCCTTGTATAGTCCCCCTAATCCTAAGTGTTAAATACTTCGACACACGCCGAAGTGAAGTGAGGACTCTCCTGGTTGGGGCAAACAACCCTCCTCTGGGTGGTGGTGGTGGTGGCCCTCTTGATGATGGTCCTCCCTCATCTCCTAGCTCCTCTACTACCTTGGCCTCCTCCTCCTTAGGCTCGCTATCTGAGAACACCTCGATGAAATGGGCTTTAACCTTGGTGCACTTATGACCCAATGCCCAAGGCTCCTAGCACGTGAAACACAACCTCCTCCTCCTGAGATCCCTCTGGGTGTCATCATCCAACTAGTTATGTCCTCCTCTCTTAGTGGTGGCCTCACATCTTTGTTCCCTTATGGGGTTGTGGGTCTCATGGGAACAAAGGCTCGGTTCTTGGGCACTGCATCAATCATGTCTCGGGTCCTAGAAATAACATCCTGTAGAGATGTGGGCTTGTAAGCCCTCACCCATCCACGCAAAGGCTTAACAAGCACCTCCACAAACAACATAATCAGTCGTGCCTTCGAAATATATGTCACCATCACTGCGAGTCTCTGTAACTCCGTAATGTAGGCCTCTGCGCTGCAAGTCTGTCTCAAGTGGGCCAACTCTTTGAAGTGTAGCTCTGGGTCCTTCCTCTCAAATCTCTCAAACAATCTCCTAGTGAACTTTGTATAAGTGGTAATGTGAAGGTGCCCCAACATGATCAATTCGTGGTACCACCACTCTTGTGCATCCCCTTCCAAGTGAAGGGTGGTGAAACGTATAGCATCAACTTCCCTCATGAGATTCAAGTGAAGATATGTATCAAGCTTTTGGATCCATGCCCTGGCTGAGCTCTTTCTTGACCCATCGAAGTTCGGAAGTGTGACCTTCCCAACTAGCTTCTGCACATCTTTGTTGGATGCTCCTCCCCTATAGTGTCCTCCAGCCGCAGTAGTGCGCCTCTCCTTGAGGTGGATGTACTCGCCAAAGGACATCACCCTCTTGATTTGACCATCCAACCCCTCGTACTCATCAATGCCTAATGCAACAAAATGTACCAGGTCCGCAACCGGGTCTGACTCTCTCTCTGGCTCGACCTCCTGCATGAAATGAGGCATTGTGGGGTGGCTAGCTTGCCCACGCTGTGGGGTGTGTGGAAGCTGATAGGTACGACTGCCTCCTCCCGCTTTGGAAACCCTGTCACCTTGAGGTTCTCCCTCCGGTCTTCCACCCATTTGGAGGCCCATCACCTGCTGCATCATGTCCATCATCAACTGCCCTTGCCTCATCATTTGCTGGTTTGTACTTAACAGCTCTTATAAGACCTAGTTCGCGTTACTCTACCTGGGTTTCTCATTCTCTTCTTGGTTCTCCATCCTACCTCTGATATTTTGCACTTCAGTGTCTGAAAATAGGTTTGGGCCCTCTTCTCTACCTCGACCCCTGCCTCTGCCTCTACCACAACCTCTCTGGAAAACCAGTCCTTGGTATCTCGGTGGCATCACCACTCTTGTTCCCCACCCTGGCCAAGAACATGCTTTGATACCACTGTAATATTCCTAATGGAAAATTTTCAGTGATAACAAAGACATGTAATAAATTTCAGAAACAAAATGTACTCAACAATCAACACATAGACAAAAATTTCTCATCAAACACCCAACTGGCTCATTTTCATCAATAAAATATGCTGGAATACAATAGAAGATGGATGAGGTGCACCTAGGCTTGCATAAGGCAAGCTACAAGCCTCAGGTGATCAATACAAAAGACCCTAACTACTATAGAAGTGCTGCTCTCTAGAAAACTGCACTGTCCCTCCAAATCTGCACTGCTGGCTGACTTCAAGCTCTAATTTTCCCCCTCAAAACAACCCAGAAATTTCTGTAACTTTAGGAGTGTACTCCTTGCCAAAAACCCAGAAAAGCGCAAAAAGGGTTTTTCTTGGTTTACCCTCCAATTTCGGCCTCCTAGAGCTTGGCCTTCCTCCAACACTGGGAATCGACACCTGTGGCTGGAACTGCTGTATCCTGCTCCGAAAATATCAAGAAACCTCCCAAATCAGCCTCCCAACAAATTCCCCACAACCCAGCTTCTCAATCCTTAGAGTAAAACTCCCTCCAAATAACCCCCTCTAGTGACTGCGCAGTCCTGGGTGAAGATGACGCAGTCCCTTGCACCAGAAACTCGACCTGGGTGATTGGCTCTTCCTCCTTCTACAATATCACTCCTAAGAGATGAAACCCTGATAAAAATGCCTCCAGCAACCACTTCACTCTCAAATCCCGACTCTACTGCTCCACACAAACATGCAGTCTCTCCCACTGTGTCCCAGCTACTCCCACTGCGTCTTAGCTGAGCCAAGGTAGCGTAATCCTCTGATGGTGGTCACCCTCTTTGTCTCCAACTTCAAGGAAAGGCCCTCCTAGTATGGCACTCGAGGTCCACCGAAGAAAGGGGTGAACTTCACTCCTTAGGAAGCTCTTGTGCTAAACAACACATTGTAGCTTAGTTGAACGACCAAAGCAACAATGAATTCTCAAATCAACCAAAGTCCCCAAACGCTGCTCCCCTCCTTCTATTTATGCTTGCTCCCTTCGGCCCCACGCGGGTCCCATCAAATATTTCGATCCCCACTTTAGGAAAATCGAGCTGCCTCCAAGGGGTGCGTATTTTTGGTGGGTGAGTGGTCCCCCCAATCCACTAAAGGCATATCGGCCCCCCATTCTCCTAAGTTCTTCCACCAAAAATGCATTAAGCCAAAAATAACAAAATTGCCAAAATTGTTTTTCCTCTCCTTGGGAGAAAAATTAGGAAGGGACATTACATCTTCAGCGCATGAATTCACTAAGAGTTGAGTGGGGGACAACACTACCACATGGGACAAACCTTGTCCCCCACTAAGCTCCACTCAATCAGTAGTTAAGGATACACACAAAGCTTAGCGGATAACATTGACACTTGTGTAAAAGTTTGTCCACCACTTAACCCACTCACTGGCACACATGGTAATATCTATAGTTAATTATCATACACAACCAGAAAAGGGGATACACATTTTGACCTACAGGAGATCCGCACAACCCCTTTCACAGTCAACTCACAACCCATTTATCAGTCATCAAGACAATTGTTTAACATGGGTTTGTGGCTAAGTTTTGGTGGAGATCCACTACAAGTCAAGTGGGGATGTGTCTCCCCTATCTCCACAATTGGTTGAGGGAGGATCCATGTAGATCATTCAGAGAGAAGTATGCACATCCAGTTAAAGATAACTCACTACCACCTACAAGATTTCAATAGTCATATCAACCACTTTTAATTAGACTTAACATTGGGATCTACTCCATGATGCCACTTGTTGCTCACATTTTGTATTGGGATCTTCTCCCATTGTTGTATAAATTAACCATTGGAGCTCTCATTTTCTCGTGGTTGGAAGCTTATTGCTTGGCTAAACTGTGAAAATTCCTTGAAATGCAACAACTGGAATTAATTCTTCTAACTAGTTAATTATTTAACAATTTATTTGCTTCAAAAAACAACGAATTAATCACACTGCAATTTCTTCACAAATAAATGCTGCAGAAAATAAAATGCTGGTAATTGAGAAATATTAGCACACACAAAAATTTGACACAATTATTTTGGAACAAATTTCCCCGGAAAAACCCAATGTAGGAAAATCGGTGCAACAATTGAGTGTTTTATTATTATGCAACAATGAGAAATTCTGAGTACAACTGGATGCTCAAAACTGACGATCCTCTACAAGATAAACTGGCCACACAAATTAGTGAGACAAATTGTCTCATTCGGCACTGATCCAGCTCCAAAACTGGCACCAAATGGGCTCTACGAAATCCTTGCATCAACCTCTGCGTCACTCCTACACAGACCCTTAAACGCTCAGCTTGGAAACTGCCACTGATCAAGCCGTTTGCCCAACACATCCTTTGAGAATGACTCACTAACCCCTTCCAAAAATTCCCTCGACCTCCAGCAACTGAACCAACCCTCTGTCTGGCCAAATTGAACTTTTCCTCTAAAGCTTCTGCGCAAACCCTGCGCAGCCCCACTAAGGAAACTCGACCCTCTTGTAGCTAAATCTCTCGCACTGGAAAGCTTCCTTTGGATTCACTGTCTCTGCCCGTCTCCGTCTCTGTGTCCCCTTTGGCTTGAACTCTTCCGGCAAAATGCTGCTCTCTAGAAAATTGCACTGCCCAAGGAAACTCGCTCTCCATCTACCCATCAACCTCTTCTTATAATCTCCAGTTGGGATTCCAGCGACCAAGATTAAAACTTATTCAATGGCCCAGATCATTTCCAAGTCAATTCGTGTGAGTTTCTATAGAATTCTCACCTTTCTCAATTAATTGCTATTAATTAATCATTTCTCCCAAGTTAAATTTAGGAAAAATTTAAACGATGGTCAATTAATTTAATTGAGCTATCTTTAGGTGGAATTTTCAGAAACGGTTTCCGGGTTTTGTAGAACTCTTGTATTTTAGCCTCTCCACAAAGTCTCGAGACTAGAACACCAACTGATGCTACAAAAACTAACACTCCCTCTTAGTGAGGAAGGTGTTCTCCAACTAGTGCTGCACAATCTGCAACAACACCCTATCTCTACAACATCGTCCAACCACGTTGCTGATGTCTGAAAACTGTAGCTGCACCACTATCCATCAACCACTACGCTAACTCTGATTCATTTGCCACTGACTATCGCTGAATCAAGCTGCATCTATGTTGCTGCTGACATTGCATCGTACAACCTGTAATGTTGCCAACTTTGCATCTGTACTGCAACTCTACTAACAATCTTTCTCACTGTTGCTGCTACTGTTGCAACTGAGAAGCATCCATAATATTTTGTCTCAACTACTGAAACGGATTCTCCGTTATACCTATTTGTTCTCTAAAATAGACAAGCTTAGCTCTCTCTAGAGGTTTCGTGAATATATTTGCAACCTGCTCTTCTGTTGGAACATACTGTAGCTGGACTACTCCACGTTGCACACAATCTCTGATGAAATGACGCCTAATATCTGTGTTTCGACCTGTTGTTTCCCGGATTGTACAAGCACCGCAACAACGCTCAGGACGGGGACTGTCACTCTGATCCCCGCCCACTCCGTTCTAGCTGTCTTCCAACAACAAGCTATGGGGGGTAGTCCCTATGGAATGAAGTGAAGGAAAGCAAGTTGAGAATCAACTTACTTGGGAGACACAAATGAGTGGCCTAGCCACTTGGTTGAAATTAAGCAAGATTATTGATTAAATTAGATTTTTTATTATGAGACCATTGCCTTAATGGAGTCACAAATTCTTGCTTCTTATGAATTGGAACCAAATGACCAAATGGACACCCGCTGCTTGAATGATTGACTAACCTATATGATATGCACGTACTAGGCAGTGATCATGGTAAATTTTAATTAAATGCCTAGTCTAAGTGTAACCTTCCTTTAACTATTTTGAAGCTGGTCTCCAAGGTAGGTTTTGGGAAGGAGGCTAACAGGAAGCAGGCTAGGTCCTGATTAACGATACATTCTGTTAGGCTTGTATCACTCGATGCCTTCGGCATTGCAAAGACTGTGGCTCTGATGACTGCAGGATCACCGTGTTAACCCCAAAAGCATTGTTGAGGCCCCTCAAGCTAGATAAGAAGGGTTGTCCTATATATCTATCAACCTAGCTTATGTTAGGAGGTAAATTATTAATGGAAATCTAGATCTAGTATGCTTATGCAATAGGTTATGAGTGAGATTTATCTTGAATTAAGATTTTTAAAAGTTGTTTAAGTTCTTAATAAGAATCTTTTTATGAGTGAGATTTATCTTGAGTTAAGATTTTTAAAAGTTGTTTAAGTACTTAATAAGAATCTTTTTATGAGTACTTAACAATAATGAATTGCAATCTTTAGACAAGATAAAATGCTTAGAGATACAACTGTAAATTTCAACACTATTCCACAAGATACCAAGTAACCCAAGATGCCAAATACTTAAAATAGTCAAACAAGATGATGATCACAGATTTATGACGGTTTATACCAGCGATACTACTTCAGAAAATTCAGATCTTAGCAGTGCATAAACTACTTCAAATAATTAAACTTGCACAACACATAAAATACTGAAGTTGTAATGACCAAAAAATGTATTTCAGCTTGTTTAGATCACTTTAAGATGATGTATTCAATAAAATTTCAGATATGATTTCTTGATTTACAACAGTAAGTAAAGACAGATCAACAAGATAAAACTGCCAAAAATAGATGACCTATATGCCAAAAAACAGAAAAATGCACCAGAACTTGAAAATTTCAATTTTAGGACTTTTAGAGAGTTTTAGAGAGTTTAACTTGACAATTTTCAGAGCTGATATGTTTATTACAACAGTGAGTTAACCACAGATCAACAAACTAATCAAGCCAAAAATAGATGCCCAATATTTCAAAAAATAGAAAATTTATCCGAAAATTGAAAATTTCAGTTTTTGGCCCTTATTAAGTATTTTATTCAGAAAATTTCAAGTTTAGGACTTTTAGAGAGTTTGACTTGACAATTTTAAGAACTGATATGTTGTGAGTTAACCACAGATCAACAAGATAATCAAGCCAAAAATAGATGCCCAATATTTCAAAAAATAGAAAAAATTTCCTAAAATTGAAAATTTCAGTTTTTGGCCCTTATTAAGTATTTTATTCAGAAATTTCAGAACTGCAGAAAATTTCAATTATGCATTAAAATCCAGCAAGCTTAAATGTTAGATCTAGACCAAAACTAAAATACTTAAAAGGCCAAAGTTTGTGAAAATGAAGATTTTGCAATTTTAAATGATTTTAACCATTTAGTTTGTGATTTTAGAGCCTAATTATTAGTAACTTTCTTGCTGTAATAAAACTGCAGAAAACAAGGGTTTAGAGGTCAAACCCTAGGGTCAAGGCCTTAAAGATCCCATCGTTGAAAATCGTTGAAACTTTGAGATTATTTTGCCGCTTTAAAAATTAGAATTTTGAGACCTTAAGCCTACAAAACCGCCAAGTATTTGGCCTTAAAACTTTAGATTAGGGATTCAGGTCAATTTAGGGCAAAAGAGGCCAAGAAAATGGAGAACGAGGCTAAGCGAAGCGAATTCGTGGGGATAAAAGGGGTGAAATGATAGATCAGGGGCTGAAATGGCAAGAGGAGGACAAAAATTAAAACCTGTGTCTTGAATTTTTTTTCTCTTCCGGATCTGAATTTTGCTGTCAAATCTTCAGTAAATGTCCCTGCAAAATTGTTTAGAGACTAGATCTTACCCTCAAGGGCCCAGATCTAGCTCTTCTCTCACTTGATCCCTTGATCCAACCTGCAAAAATGAAAATAAAAACAACCAAACCCCAAATATATACAAAATAGATTTAAAACCCCGACTCAAGTTAGAAAATAATTTACACTTAAAATTACAAAATTATTTTACAGATTGTACATGGGTTTTAAAATAAATTTTGGGAAAATAATTTTATAATATTTTTTCTTGAAAGAATGGCTAAAACACTTCAAAAAAATTATTGCTCACTATAGCCCTAGCGAAGATTTAATCCACCATATAAAATCTAGGAATCCAAAGAAGATGATTGTTAAAATTGGCAACTAGGGCCAAACTCCATGTGGGTCATCTTATTAATGGAAGCTGATATTTTTCTTAGATCCCTCTCATCGAGAGGTGTAGAATTGATCTAAAGATCATCCGATTCCGATAAGTATTCATGGAGATATGAATTTATCTGTGTTATGGGACAATTTGTCAACGTCGGCCAGCAACCAAATAAACCCCACTTGTGCTCAACGTTTTAGTATAAATAGAGGTGGTCTTCAACACAATTGGGATCTCTTCCTCTCTACTTGTCTTTGGGTTTTAGTAGGAGGAGAGATCCTAAGGAATAACACTGCCCTAATCCAGAGGGCAGAAGCCGGAAAAGCCGGAAAAAGCTGGAACTGTCGGGAAAAGCCGGAACTGCCGGGAAAAGCCGGAACTGTCAAAACTGCCGAGAAAAGCCGGAACTGCCAGAACTACCGAGAATAGCCGGAATTGCCGGAACTGCCGGGAATAGCCAGAATTGTCGGAACTGACGGGAATAGCCGGAATTGCCGGAACTGTCGAGAATAGCCGGAACTGAACAACCAAAACTACCGGAACAGCCGGGAAAGCTGACACGGAGGGCACACGTCGGAACTGTCGGGAACTACTGGGAATAACCGGAATTGTCGGAACTGCCGAGAATAGGTGAAATTGTCGGAACTGCCTGAGCATCTGGCTCCGAAGGAGATTAGCATGCAAGGGACAACTAACTAACATTGGGAACGCTGCCCTAATCCGGAGGGCAGAAGCCAGAAAAGCCGAAACTGCCGAAACTGTCGAGAAAAGCCGGATAGATAAGATTTTCAAAGGGTGATTGTTTTTGTCTCCTTGGGTTTGTCTTCACCTCAACTCTAATAGCATGTTAATTTTTTACAATGTTCTATGTTGTAACAATCACTTAAACAATTTCTTCTTTCACTTTTCAATTTATTTTCAATCACCCAATGGTAGTGAGCAATTGTAGATAGAACATTAAACAGTATGCACAATAGAAGACAAACAAGATCAATGAGACACAGAGATTTAGCTCAGAGACAAGGGAAAAACCCCACACGGGGGAAAACCCAACCAGATTCTTCTATTAGATAATCAAATGTTCGATAGAGATATATAGTCCAAATAGTACATCCATCAACCAGTCAAGGTCAAAGATTGACTTTCCCAAATCATCCAAGTCTAAACTAGTCCAAATAGAGAGAGAAAGCCAAATCTGGTCAGAGATCCCACTCTACAACAATCAACGATTTAAGAGAAAATCAACTTTTCGAAGCTTGCAAATCACAAAATGGCAACTTTTTGTAGCTTGCATATCACAAACTTTCTATATCTCGCAAATCATGGACTTTTGTAGTTCAAAGATTTCAAACTTTAAGTAGCTCGCAGATCTCATAATTTTTGTAGCTCACATATAGTTCTCATACTTTCTATAGCTTGCAGATCTCAGACTTTCTATAGCTCGGCCCTGCAATTTCAGAAGTGTACGAACCAGTG
Organism: Pinus taeda; assembly: GCA_000404065.3. Taxonomy (NCBI): domain Eukaryota; kingdom Viridiplantae; phylum Streptophyta; class Pinopsida; order Pinales; family Pinaceae; genus Pinus; species Pinus taeda. Next base: position 111,375 of record APFE030789919.1, read on the forward strand.
AATAAATGATGTGATGTGTGATGTGATGCCTCCAAGTGAAGTCAACAATAGTCAATTGATACGTGATGGAGGGTCAATTTCTCTCTCTAGGCCAACTTGTACTTTTCTTCTTAACTTGGACCAACATTAAAAATAATATTTTTCCATGCACAAATTTAATTTTTCCAAAAGTGGAAGAGGGGTCTCTTTTGGGTTTGTTGGGCTTCTCTAATGGGGAAATTCATCCCTCAACTGCCAATATTCAACAAGGACCTCCATTCAAGTGTGTCGAGTCTGACGTGTTGAAGAATCTGGGGCATGTTATTATTAGTGAGATTCTTCTTATCATGATAACAATTTGTGAAGTTATTTTGTAATTTTATCTTAGCTTGATCTTCATATTATTATTAGAGTGTGTTTGCTTCATCAAACTGCTATCAAAACAAAAGAGACGAGAACACAAAATATTTGGCTTTCTGCCAGGGCCAAAACCTCTCCCTCTTGGATAGGAAAACCCGCACAAAATTCTTCTTATCGAGATTCCAATTGATGAATACCAAGACCATGACCCTTGACACATTCTGCCTCCCCAAAACCAAGACATCAATCCCTTATTGCTGAGATCATCATCATCACTGCTACCATGCTTATGTCAACACCCTATTGTTGCATCTTCACTTGTTGTTCCTTTGGCTGAGATCATCTTTGATGTACATTCACATCAGTGCCATCGAGATCAAGTTTGTGAGATCATCTTCTATACGACCATTCACTGAGTTATGAGAGTTACATCGAGATCAAGAATCATGATCCTATAACTATCATAAGACTATATATAAGAACATATCACAGAGATCAGTCCTTGTCATCAATATATATACAGTGATCCCCAAGTATAAGTCATCATATGTTGTGTCTATCTTGAACGTTAATATCATTACAGATCTGACTAGGAGAATGCCAAGATAGTATATGAAATCATCGTGATCTTCTATACCATAATAGTTATGCCGAGAATGTAGCCCTACTACTTGAAACCCTAACCACTGCTGGCCATTATGCTGAGACTGCTATAGGAATACCACCTAGATCTACTTCATCAATGGTTTGTCAAGATTGTAGTTATGCTTGGAAAGAATGCCGAGGTTACTAGAGGTAGATCCAAATTCTTATCTGAGATTGAATACTCTTCACTGTAATGCTGAGACTGTGCCTCTGTTTACCCATGCGAAGATCACAATGATAACATTCAATCCATAGTCCTGAACGATTGTCTTCTTGCAGTGTGAGGTCTCCTTCTTGCATATTCTATTCATCTAAGACTTAGTCTGTCTACCCTTATACCCATCCGAGGTGCAGACAGACTCTTAAGCACTTGCCCTAATGCAGATCTGCTTCTTAGAAATCTCAGAGAGAATTGCGAGTTCTGTCCCTTCTTGTTTTTGCATCCTTGCACCCATATTCACACAAAATTTCAAAGAAAAATGCGAATTCTTCTTGTCATTTTTGTGCTGACCCTAGACGGGTATTTATAGTGGTTCATGCTCCTATTTTGAGCCGATGTTACCAAGTGAAACATTGTGACTATTTCTTCTAGCCGACATGACTTCCATTTATCCAATCAATTCTATTTTGGAGCCGACATGGTGATCTCTTTTTTGTTTTGCTTGCAGACTTCGGTGTGCTTGCTTTTGGAGGATTGATCTTGGTCTTGGAGGGCTGCTACATACTTGTATACATTTCCATAGGCTCATGAAGAGCTTCTTTACACATGACATGACTCTTTGACATATAAATAAAATCCTAAAGACATCAAGAAGTTTTTTACCTAGTGACACTTCTTGCTCATGAAACCCATGTAGCAAGGCATACAAAAATAATTTATTTCCTTTTATTACATCATTTACAAAGATCATGTCATTATGAAGACCGAACCTAGTTACACTTTCTTCAACACGAAAAAGGTGCAAGGGTGCAACAAGGAGATCCAAATCAACCAATAATAGGACTTGATCAACTAGATCAATCCAAATTTGTTTTATGTATTTCCCTGAGTGAGCCACTATCCCAGGACAAGAGCCTGGGTATTTTCTAATTATTATTAATGAAGAACTAATTTGATTGCACAGAAATTTGTGTGCGCATGTGTAAATGAGATTGGTCGTGCTTTCGCTAAATAACTTTTTTGTTTATGTTAAGAACTCAGTTAGTGCTTCTATTCAATAGATTTGTGATAAATCTGCTAGGGATTAATTGCCAAGTTACTGGGTTCAAAAATTAACATATGTATTACAAACATGATTGTAGTCATTTCCTTGCCATCACTTTGTATGTAGGTGATATGTTACTTTTAAGTAATAATAAGGTTGTGATTCATAATTTGAAGTCTCATCTTTCAACACAAGTGACATGGAGGACTTGGGGGCTCCCAAATATCTCTTCTTTCCATAGGCTCATGAAGAGCTTCTTTACACGTGACATGACTCTTTGACATATAAATAAAATCCTAACGACATCAAGAACAAGTCTTTTACCTAGTGACACTTCTTGCTCATGAAACCCATGTAGCAAGGCATACAAAAATAATTTATTTCCTTTTATTACATCATTTACAAAGATCATGTCATTATGAAGACCAAACCTAGTTACACTTTCTTCAACACGAGGAAGGTGCAAGGGTGCAACAAGGAGATCCAAATCAACCAATAATAGGACTTGATCAACTAGATCAATCCAAATTTGTTTTATGTATTTTCCTGAGTGGGCCACTATCCCAAGACAAGAGCCTGGGTATTTTCTAATTATTATTAATGAAGAACTAATTTGATTGCACAGAAATTTGTGTGCGCATGTGTAAATGAGAATGGTCGTGCTTTCGCTAAATAACTTTTTTGTTTATGTTAAGAACTCAGTTAGTACTTTTATTCAATAGATTTGTGATAAATCTGCTAGGGATTAATTGCCAAGTTACTGGGTTCAAAAATTAACATATGTATTACAAACATGATTGTAGTCATTTCCTTGCCATCACTTTGTATGTAGGTGATATGTTACTTTTAAGTAATAGTAAGGTTGTGATTCATGATTTGGAGTCTCATCTTTCAACACAAGTGACATGGAGGACTAGGGGGCTACCAAATATATCTTAGGAATGGAGGTCAAGAAAGATAAAGCAAAAGGAAATCTTTGGTTGAGCCAATGCAAGTATGTCAACACCATGTCATTGTATTTTCACTTCACAGACTGCATACCATGAGTTTTCCAATTTTTGTGGCAACTAAGTTTTTAGTTGAGCGATGTCCTACAGCACCCATAAAGATGGAGAAAATATCTTATATTCTTTATGCTAATGCAATTGGTAGTTTGATGTATGCAATGGTCTATACTAGACCAAATATTACCCAAGCAATGAGAGTCTTAAGTCAATTCATGGCTAATCCTAAACATGAACATTGGGCTATAGTGAAGAGGGTCTTCAAGTATTGGTAGGTATTTTCAAATGTTCATTTGTTACCATACTAATGTTTCAAGGAACCAACACTCAATGGATATATAGGGTTATGTGGATTCTGACTGAGTAAGGGATGTAAATAACAGAAGATTTACCAACAAATTTGTGTTTCCACTATTTGTTGCAGCTATAAGTGGAATAAGCAAGCAAAAAAGTAATGGTTGCTTTATCTACTACAAAGGCAACGGATATGGCAAGTACTCATGCCTACAAGGAGACCACTTGGCTTATGAAACTATGTTCATATATAGGGTTAAGCCATTGAACTATTAAGACTTATTATAGTTCAATGTGATAGTAATTATGCCATTTTTCTAGCTTATGAAATTGTGTTCAAATATAGGGCTAAGTCAAAAAGGCACTATTGGGAATCACTATTGTCCATTACTGGTATCAAAAAATGTGATCTCATAATCATGCTTCATTCTATCCTTCAGGAGGGCAAATCCCATAACTCAAAATCCTATTCTTGTTTGAGAGGCTTACAAAGGCATCTCCCACGGAGAACACATAATGAGAAAGTTGATGCATAGAATGCCATCCTCCATTCTACAACATTCCTTCTTGCTTACAGACTTGAAGCTAATGACTACACTGTCTCATGCTTTGCACAGTTTCCAGCAGCAAAGGCTCCACTTTCCAGCTCATACGGCAGTCTGTCTCCCTGATTGTGCTGTGATCCCACAGCCTCACACAACCAACGCCAGTGGACTTGTGGTCTCACACCTCAAATAGTAGCACCAGCACTCGACCAGAAAACAAGAAAATAAGCAGAACTCACTTATGGGCAGAAAATGAAAACTTGGAATAAAGTTTAGGATAAAAATTTAATTTAGTTTTTGCTTCTTTTTTCCCAAGCCAATATTGTCAGAATTGGTCAAAGGGATTGCCAGAGAATGAATTTTTGAGGCGAGCATTTTGTTTTTTCAAGGGGACATCCCACTGTGCATTTCTTTGCATTCCCCCCCAAATGATGTGAGGGGATGTTCCCCTTGGAGTACCCCCATCCTGGGGGTGCGACAATTGCATCTCCTGCCCTCAGGAATATGCCCCATGTAACACTGAACAAAATATCTGATCCAGTTAAGAAACATAACCAGCTTTCCTGAACTCTGTGGATTACTCTCCAGTTCTACTTTCTGCTAAACATAACCAGCTTTCCTGGATATTCTATCCTTCAAGCAATTATATGCATACAAAATTTCATGATTATCATTATAAAAGTCATAGAGAACCAATACATAGATAGAAAAGGATACCAAACATATTTCATAGAAGGAAAGGAATGCTATAAAAACAGTTTATTATAAACAACACTACCCGTATGATTTTTTATTTACAGATCAAGTTTTCAAACTGTATATCATCACATTTAACAGTTATATTGTTCTAGAGTCCAGAAACAATAGTACAGGTAGTTGCAGATTCATTGTGCCATACACAAGCAAAAACAGCCACAGATATTATTACAACAAAGTGCAAAATAAATATTGATTGAAAGTCTTTTACCCTCAAGATAGAACATTGGCAGAGTAAGAAGGGCACCACCCTCCAGGAAAGCTTGTCTATTATGTATCTCATCAATTTCTGTAAGATTTCCCAAACAAAATAGTATTAAAAACAGTAATTTCAAATGCAAAATGTAATATAAATTTAAATCTCTCAGCTAGGTTATATGTTTACCGCCAAGGTATGTGTGCAAGGATGCTAGAGAGCGGTCAAAGGTGAAGCCACCATAACGACCTGCTCCTCCATCTCCACGCCCATCCAGACTGCAAACCAACCATGAAATGAAAACTTCACATAATTAATTTTATACCCTTCCATATTGATTTAACTATTTTTGCATTTACAGCTACCAACAGCAATCTTTTAGTTACCTAAATAATGGCACTTTATCTTGGTACAGGCAAAAAGACCACTACTACTGCAGCCAAATAAAATATTAACAAAAATTTACCTTTCCATCCAATAAAATATGCCATATGCCCAGTCTTAAACTGGAAAAGACAGTTATGTGCATTAAATGCTTTGATGATGTATATACTGTGTCATCGATATGATGGATTTTTGCTCATGGTTGAAGGAGACAAGAAGATCCACAGGCATGTAAAACCAGCTGCATCGGCAAAATGGGTAAATGGTCACTCCACCAAGGATTTCCACATAAGCTTTTCAGCAATGGCTTTTTTCTAGTTTATTTTGAGAACCACGAAGACAGGAAATAAATTATAGAGAAGACATGTTAATATAGGGGAAGAAATGAGCTCCTCGTCAAACCCTGATTCATTGATTCTAACCCAGCCATTGTAACCTTTCGCAACACATCTGTTTGGGTCAGCCTTCCCAATTTCCCCACTCACCTCTAGGAAGAAGGGTGCATGGAAAAATTAATTAATTGTCTGGAAAGATACCTTGGCTTGGAAAACAGAAATGAAGGGGGGAAGTGTTCTGAACTTGATATAAACGAGGCTTTGCTGGCTGTAGTCATCTTGAATATTGATGACTCTCAATGGACCCAACTAATAGACTACAGAAATATCTCCTTCAGCTACGGAATCTACCACAATTTAGGCCATTTTATGACAAATTGTCCCAAAAGGATTCCCCAGGTGGCGTTTCAAAAGAAAATTCACAAAACTTGGATTGCTAAAATTTTCTAAAATTTAATGGAAGAAGAAAGTAAAAATCTAACTGCATAGGGAGCCAGAGCAAGGAGAAAAAGGAAGCTATCACAGATGTGGAACTCCCCCCATATAAAGTGCAAAACCTTGGCCCAAAGGATCACAATGGAGGTTCCTAAGATAAGATAATTATATTAGTGTCCAACAAATGACCATCAATAGGTCAAAGGGACTTATATGTACATTGGAAACAATACATGGTGGAAGTGCAAGTACAAGTGCAGCTCCTAAAGAAAAACATATTTATCCTCTAGGGTCAAAGATCTAGAGTTTACATCTATCATCAAAGAAACAAAAGAAGATACAACACTAGGAGTCCTACAAGATAGAGAGTCCCACCCAAGAACCCTGGAGAAAGGTCTTGACTGGATGCACCTACAATATGTGCTCAAGCCCTAGAGGAGCCATCGCATGTTGATGACAAGGAAACCTATTAACCTAATTTATATTGACAGTAGGTAAATCTCCCCTACCATCTGAGCCAAAATGAAGAAACCTTTGATACAAGATTGTCCTAATGAACTAGACAATCTAGAAGTACTTTAAGGTTTAGATAGAATGTGTTACCTGGAAAAGGCCATGTTGCCGCCTAAATCCTCACCTGGGCTAACATGGGGAAAACCTTTATCTCCACTTGTTGTGGCCTTGGGGGCAAGTCTCAAGTTGAGTAGTTGTCACTCAAATCTCAACTCCTCCGTCTAGACTAACTCCTAGCGAAGCCAACAAGGGTGGACCCTATGAGACAAAATAAACTAAGGCTTGATTAAGTTAAACTAAACTAAATCAAGTTCTAGGAGTTAAATGAATTTACCCAGATGCAATCCACCAACAGTGAACTACAACATATACTTCAAATCATGTAGATGGTTTCACAAGTAAATGGCCATGAGCATCATATGCATTCATAAACAATGGATGTGATAATGATAAGCAAATGAATGAAGTACTTGAGAAGCGAAAGATATGATAAATGAGACCAGTGCCAAGAGAGTGCTCATAAAAGTAGATGCTTGAAGTAAAGTACTTGAAGAGTAAATTGTTGGAAAGTAAAAGTACTTTAGAAAATAAAGTGCTTGAAATGTAAGTGTACCTGAACTTGAAATGGAATTCACGAATGTAAATGCTTAACTTAATTTGTTGTATGTGTGCACAACATGCAAATGTCTAATTGCAAAAATTACAACTAATCTAAGATTAGCTCTCTCTTCAAGCTTTATCCTAGTTGGGTTAAGGAAAGCTACAAGGGGGTCATACAGGGGGAAGCTTCGCTTCAATGAGTAACCCTGAGAGCCCACAAGTCAGCGCACTTGCAAGGAGGTCGAACACTAAGGGAACGAGCCCAAAGCCTTACTTCTCAAGTCAAGCATTTACTGGTTTCCCCTAGTCTCATAATAAGAAGACATAGAAGAGGGAGCGTTCCTAACTAGTCTACTTCAACCAACAAGCTGTTGGAACTTGTTGGAGGTTTGTTACTCTTTGCAAGAAAATGAAATCTAACTAATTATATGAGTTAAGCAAAGTCTTTCGGTAGAAATCACATTTTTTGGCCGACGCGTTTCGAACCAACAAGTGTGGTTCATTATCAGGACCAGATGAAGAGGCAGACCATGGCAAAGGCTTAAATAGAGAGCAATCTAGAGACATAATTTCAAGTAAATCCAAGAGTAAATGCTTCTTTGAAATTTCTTTTCCAAACACGTACCTTTCCATCAATGAATGCCACCTTGAATCCTTTGTCTTCCATCACCGAGATAGATACCAAGTTCTTCTTTAGATTAGGTACATATAGTACTTCTTGTAGATGAATGGTGTTACCTTGATTCAATTGAAGAGTAAAATTACCAACTCTCTTCACGGGATTTCCAAATTTGTATCATTTTCTATCAGATTTGAAAGAGCTTCCTTATACCTAGTGAAGTGCCTTGAGGTACCACTATCAATCAACCAATTTCCCAAGGTATTCGGAGGAGAGGCAGTAGAGAGGGCATATATAAGATAAAATTATTTGCTTGTTATCTACAACATTAGATTCATCATACCTGGAGTTTCTTGATCTTTTGGGAGGTCAACCATTTCCATGTTGAGTAGCGGGAGCTATGTTACTTGGGAGCGGGAGCTATGTTACTTGGGAGCGGGAGCGGGGAACGGGAGCGGAAGCGGGAGCGGGAGCGACCATTTTCAGAAGCTCCCGGTTTGGGAGCGAATCCGGGAGCGATTTTTTAA
>APFE030789929.1:0-27482 GCA_000404065.3 Pinus taeda
AATTTTCATTCTTTTATTAATAAATTGCCTGAAGTGGCCACGTTGGCTCAGGCCGTGGACTGTTTCCCTCTTTGAGGGTTTTAACCACGTCAAAAATATTGATGTATTGATCTGTGATCTGTTTGTGAGCGGTGTCCTTTGGTGTTCTGTCTGATGAACTTACCCTGTAAATTCCTACATGGTATCAGAGCTTGGACCCAGGTTCGATTACCCCGAGTTGCGCTTGAGGGGGGGTGTTGGAAGAATCACTGCACCTTTATGGAATCTGTAATTTCCACCCTGGGGATCCTAGTTACTGGTTTTGAATGTTTACCAACACCTGCAGGTTTTGGTATATGCTCTCTAACATATTCAAATTGCTCCCCTGGAAGTGGCTTGGTTAATATATCTGCAATTTATTCATTTGAAGCAATATATTCCAACATTACAACTTTGTTGACCATATGTTCTCTTATAAAATGATATTTTACTGGTATGTGCTTGGTCTTGGAATGAAGAACCGTAATTTTGGAGATTCTTATTGCACTTGTATTGTTTACCATGATGGGAAGAGGCTCTAAATACTAAACATGCATGTCTTGAAGAATTTCCTTCATCTATAAAATGTGTGTGAAACAAATGGTTGATGTTATATATTCAACTTCAGTAGTGGACAAAGAGATAGAACTTTGTTTCTTTCTTTCCCAAGAGACCAAACAATATCCTAAAAAGTGAGTTGCTCCTGAAGTACTTTTCATGTCAACAATACCACCAACCCAATCAGCATTAGTAAAAGTAATTAAATTGAAATTTTTACCTTTGGGATACCATAATCGATAGTTAAGAGTGCCTTGAAGTTACTTGAAGATCATATTTACAGCATTAAGATGAGTCTCCTTGGGATTAGCTTGAAATCTTAAGACCAATCATATAGCTTGCACAATATCAGGTCTAGAAGTAGTTAGATACAATAAGGTGCCAATCATCAAACAATACATGGGTTGATTTATTTCTGGTGATTCATCATCTTTACTCAATTTACAACCGGTTACCATATGAGTGCATACTGGTTTACAATATTTCATGGCAAATTGTTTTAATTTCTCTCTAAGATACTTGGATTGAGAAATGAAAATGCCTTTATCATATTGAATAACTTGCAAACCAAGAAATAAAGTAAGCTCACCCAACATTAACATCTCAAATTATTTTTTCATTTCTTATGCAAACTTTTGGCCCATCTTCTCCAAATTTCTCCCAAAAATAATATTATCTACATACACAGTAATTATTAGAAAATTATAACCTTCAAATTTGATATATAAATTGTTTTTCGTGGATCCCTTTTTGAAGCCTTATTGTTGTATATGTTTGTCTAACTTTGCATACCATGCTCTTGGAGCTTGCTTCAAGCCATAAAGAGCCTTTTTCAACCTGCACACTAGATTCTCACCATCACCCAATAAGAAACCTTCAGTCTACTCTATATAAACTTCCTCTTCTCGATCACTATTCAAGAAGTTGATTTTACATCCATTTGATAAACTTTAATTTTATTGTAGCATGCAAAGGCCCAAAACATTCTTATAGTATATAATCTAGATATAGGTGCTAAAGTTTCATCAAAATCAATACCTTCTACCTGAGTATACCCTTTGCACATAAGTATTGCTTTGTTTCTTACCACTTTGCCTTCTTCATCTAGCTTCTTCTTGAACACCCACTTGGTTCCAGTGATGTTTTTGTCCTTTCACCTTGGTACAATATCCCATGTGTTGTTATTCTCAATCTGATCTAATTATTCATTCATTGCTTTGACCCAAATTTGATCTTCTCTAACATCATTAAATATTTTCGGATCTATTTGATAAAATGGTGCAAAATGTGCTTGATTGAAGCTATCCAACAGATTCCTCCTTGTTTTCACTCCAAGATCTTTGCTTCCAATAATTTCACTTTCTGGGTGCTTCTTTTCAATGTGAATTGGTGGAGCCTTCCTTGTAGTTGAGGTCTTTCTCTCTTCTTCCTCTTCTTCATAAATTTCTTGGTCCTCATATTCTACGAAATCATGAACAACTGCAACATCTTTGGAATCATTATATTTAGGCAAATCTTCATCAATAACAATATAAATACCTACAATTAAATTTTTGGTTCTCTTGTTGTAGCAATTTTATCCCTTTCTCTTGAAGGAATAGACATGGAATATGCCTTCATCAGCTCTTGGATCGAACTCACCAAGTTTGTCTTCCATCCTCTTGTTGTAGCATTTGATCCCAAATATTTTGAAGTGGTTGACTTTTTTTGGTTTTCCTTTCCACAAATTATATGGAGTTTTGTCACTGTTAGGCCTAAGAAAAACTCTATTGGCCAAACATACTATTGTTTGAGTTGCTTCTCCCATAAAAAATATCTGACACACCAGCTTCATCCAATATAGCTCGTGCCATATCTTGGACCAACCTATTTTTGTTGGAAATAATACTAAGAGGGGGGGTGAATCAGTATTATCAAATCAGAATCAGATTTGTATACGCTACTTCAGTTATGGGAAATTGCGTACTACACAACTGTGTCTAAACCAACCAACGCATATCAATAAACTTATCATTCATTAAATGTTGATCTTTAATCAGTGCATCAGAACTTCATTAACCTTAAGAATAATGACTAGGTGCAGTAGAACAGATTAGATCATCACACACATGAACACAAGATATAAGGTGGAAACCCAATGTGGGTGAAAACCACCTGCTGCAATTCGTCTCTATCTTCTTTTAATAAGAAACTTCTGTTTACAATATTTATGTACTAGTGCAGCCTTATACCAGTATGTAGGCTTCTACCTGCAGAAGGCTACAACCTTCTCTCATTCTCCAGCTTCTTCTGGAAGGGAGCTACAACCCCCTTATTCTTGTACTAGCTGATGTACTAGCATGTACGTGCTAACCTACAGAAGGCTACAACCTTCTTTTTTCTTTCAGGGACCACATTTCATAAATTTTCAAACTAGATCCATGAATAGCATCAATCAAACATCAAATCAACCAATATTCTTTGCACCAACCAAAAACTAATTCAAACAATCACTTCTCTGAATGTTGTAACCAAAAAACAGTAACAGTAACCAGACACCAATTTTGAACCCAGAATGCTGCAGCAATAAACAGAAGTAGCTAAAACATATTTTGTGAGACGTACGCTACTTCAATATGTGAAACCTATGTGCATACGCCTCTGTATTAAGGCAAACCAGCGTATATGCCTTTTTGAATTACTTATCCAGTGTGTATACACGCCTCTGCTATGCCGAACCTACGTACACATCTATAAAAGATGATTTACTCTTTTCACTTATTCAAACATCAGTTATACCCAGATTATCATATTTATAGATCAAGTCATGCGTCAAATATAACAGATCAAAATCACACAAAGATACTACTATTCAAGCCTTGAGATCTTGACCCATCAATAGAACTTATCCATATTCTAGCGCTCAGGTTCCTCCTTGGTTCAGATCCAACTATACACCATAACCCAATTCTAGATCTTGCTCTTCATAATATATTCAATGCTTGAGAGTATCACTTTTCCTAATGATCTCTTCCCCCTTTTATAGCCTTAGGCCTTACTCAATACCATGGTCCAAAACCATAGAGAATCAATACCATGGACCCAATACCTAGGTTCAACACTCCGAACGAGATACCATGGTCCAAAACCATAGGTTCAAATACCATGGACCAAAAATAAGTTTTCCCACATGTACGCACTTTTCCTTGCATGAAAGTGCGTGCATACGTATACGCACCATTTGATCGTCAAACCCGCGTGTATACGCAACTTGGTTAAGAGGAACCTGTGTATATCTCTTTTTATTTCATTCTGAGAGCCTGAACTATGATCTATCATTTGAGTGAGTTGCATCAAGGACAACACCTATGTCATAGCACCAAACCTGAGTCATAATGCCAACAATCTCCCCCTTTGGACTTGATAGCAACCCCAAGTCACTCAAAGTCATTCTCCCCCTTTGTCAACAAGTGCAAAGAGTTATGCTCCCCCTGAGTACATGTTGAAATCTCTGCTCTGTTGTGTTGTCCATGCTCCCCCTGACTATAGGCAAGGTCTGTAAGAAGATGTTCTACAAGAAGAAACATGACTTTATACATCATAAATGACCTTCCTATCACCAAAGATTCTTACATACATCCATCTCCCAACCAAGTGGGTATATACCAATATTGACTCATCCACCCAACCAAGTGGAGATACACCAAAAGTTTACACATGATAAAACAAGAACATTACATCATCCATCCCAGGGATAGTGGGGAAACCAAAGTAGGTTGTTACATGACCTTGACAAGAAAAGAAATTCATGTCATAGAGATGAAATATCTACAACAATACTATGATAGTCATCAACAACTATCATCAGCAGCATCTGTTAATCATCACTCAGACCAGCAACCATGTTCTCCCTCTGCACCTGTTCCACCTGAAACCAAAAACAACTATGAACTTGAACCAATATCTTCTAAGATAATGCCAACAATGCATTATTAGAGGGATATATGCTCCCCCTGAACCTGTGCCAGATGGTCTCTGTCAGACCCATATCAGACTCTTTTCATCTTGAGCCCGGCTCACTGTTTGTATTCAAACCAACATATACGCGACTGTATCCACAGAAACCAGTGTATGTACACGGATTCTCCATATTAAACTCACATACAACCACTTTTCTCTTAAACAAACAAGTTTCAACAACAAGATGATGCATCAACTACTCCCAACTTCTGTTTGAGATATTCAAATGTCTCCCTGGGCAGTGGTTTGGTGAGTATATGAACAACCTGTTCCTTGGAGGGAACATACTCCAATTTGACCTTTTGTTCAAGCACTTGTTCTCAAAGAAAATGATATTTGATAGGTATGTGCTTGGTCTTTGAATGCATGACAGGATTCTTTGAAATACCGATTGCACTTGTATTATCACATAAAATGGAAATAAGTGGAGTACAAGTGATTTGAAAATCTTGCAAAGGTTGCATCATCCAAAGGAGTTGTGTGCAGCAAGATGCAGCAGCCACATATTCCTGTTTAGTTGTAGGTAAAGCAATTGAACTTTGTTTCTTGTTGAACTGAGATACTATTCTGGAACCCATAAAGAATGCACCACCACTAGTGCTTTTTCTGTCATGTACGCTTCCTGCCCAATATGCATTTGTATATGCATGAAGTGTGATATATGTATCTCTAGGATACCATAAGCCATAGTTTTGTGTTCCTTGAAGATATTTGAAAATACTTTTAACTGCCTAAAGATGTGCTTCTTTTGGATTTGCCTAGAATCTTACAACTATTCCCACTACATGCATGATGTCTGGTCGGGTACCTGTCAGATAGAGCAGACTACCAATCATGGATCTGTAGGTTGGTTGATGTACTGTTGCTGAATCGTCATTTGTACTAAGGCTGCATCCTATTACCATAGGGGTACATACTGGTTTCGACTCTTCCATGCCATATTTCTTCAAGATCTGCTTGAGGTACTTGGTTTGTGATAGAAAGATATTGTCTTTATTTTGTTGGACTTGTAAACCAAGAAAATATGTCAGCTCACCAAGTAGGGACATTTCAAATTCTTTCTGCATCACCAAAGCAAAGTTTTGATTCATGGCTTCATCATTGCTACCAAAGATCATATCATCAACATACACAACAAGTATTAGCAATTTATCATTATCAATTTTTATATATAGATTGTTATCTGCTGATCCTTTTGAAAAACCTTGTTGATGGAGGTATTTGTCCAAATGATAATACCAAGCCCTTGGAGCCTGTTTAAGACCATAGAGTGCCTTCTTAAGTCTGCATACAAGTTTTGGATCATTTCCAAGAATGAATCCATATGGTTGCTCAATATACACTTATTCTTCTAAGTCTCCATTTAAAAAGGCAGATTTCACATCCATTTGATATACTTTGAACTTCTGAAAGCTAGAAAGAGCAAGGAACATTCTTATGGCTTAAAGTCTGGCAACCGGTGCAAAAGTTTCTTCAAAGTATATACCTTCTTGTTGAGCATACCCTTTACAAACAAGTCTAGCCTTGTTTCTAATAACATCTCCATTTTCATTCAACTTGTTTTTTAATATCCATTTTGTCCCTATGACATTCTTATCATTTGGTCTAGGAACCAACTCCCACGTGTTATTCTTTTCAATCTGCTCAAGTTTTTCATTCATGGCCTTGACCCAGCATTCATCTTTGCATGACTCACTTACATTTCATGGTTCAGTGGAGGAGAGCAATGCTAGATAGCTTGAAGCTTCTGAAATAGTTCTTCTTGTTTGTACACCTGCCTCTTTCTGCCCCCAAAATTTGAGTTTCTGGATGATTCTTCTGAACGTACCTAGATGGAGTCTTTTCTTCTACCCTTATCTGTTCTTTTGGTGCTTCATAGGTTTCTTCTTCATCATAAGTCTGATTTGATGTTGAAGGATGGTCCTCATCATCTTCGAACTCTTCGTATTTCACCTGCCTTGGATTTTTTGCTTCTTCATCAACCACTACATCAATACTTTCAACAATTTTTCCAAGTCTTTTATTGTAACACTTATATCCTTTGCTTTGGGAAGAGTAACCAAGGAGAATGCCTTCATCTGCTCTAGGTTAAAACTTGCCAAGGTTTTCATCGGTTCTTTTGATGTAACATTTGCTTCCAAAAATTTTGAAGTATTTTACCGTAGGAGTCTTACCATACCAAATTTCATGAGGAGTTTCAGTGTTGTTTACCCAGACGTTTGTCTTGTTGAGAATAGTAACTACAACAAATGCAGCTTCACCCCAGAAGGTTGCGGGAGTTCCAGACTCATCAAGCATAGCACGAGCCATTTGCTGAACCGTTCTGTTCATCTTTTCCACTACTCTATTTTGCTGAGGAGTCCTTGTAGTAGAGAATTCCCTTCTTATTCCATGTTCTTCAAAAAAATCGAAAAATTCATCCGAGGTAAATTCCCCTCCTCAATCAGACCTGAGGCATTTGATTCTGTGATCTGATTCGTTTTCAACCAAGGCTTTGAATGCTTTGAACTTTTCGAACGCTTTGTATTTATGCTTCAAAAGTCCTATCCAACACATCCTGGAAAAGTCGTCAATGAACAATATGAAGTATTCTTCTCCTCGAGGTGACCTTTTCCTGGATGGATCACATACATCAGTATGGACAAGTTCAAGTGGCTTACTAGCTTATCCTTCCTACTCAGGGAAATTAGTTCTGGTTTGCTTGCCAAACTGACATGATTTGCATATTGTATTGTCTGGAATTTTGATGTCAGGGAGATCACGAACTGCCTGATATTTGCATGCTTTCCTTATCTGAGAGAAGCTTAGATGCCCCAATCTTCTGTGCCATAGCCAGTGTTCATAATTCTTGCTTAGATAGCATTATTGTTGTCCTCCCTTAAGTATGTATAAATTATTGGGAGTTCTTATGCCTTTGATCACTGTTTCTCCTGTATCAAGCTCACGAACAATACATCCATTTGCTCGAAATATCACTTCATTTCCTTGATCACACATTTGACTGACACTCAATAGATTATGATTTAGGCCATCAACATACATAACATTTCTAGCTTTGACCTTTTCTTTCAAAAGAATGGAACCTTTACCTTTTATGAGTGCAGGGGTGTCATTTCCAAATGAGACCTTCCTTTCCTTTTCTAAGGCACTATATGACTGAAGTTTTTCTTTATCACCTGTCATATGTTTCAAGCATCCATTGTCGATGTACCACTGGTTTTCCTGTCCTTCCATATATAAGGCTATACCACATCTTCCTGGTTGTGGATCTTTCTTTCTCCATGTTTTGGGACTCAATGAAGCTTGCTCCTTCTAAGTTGTTTGCCAAAACCTACTCCTGCATTCAGAATCTTCATCACCGAAGTTGTTACAAATAGAACATTCTATTTCATTTTCAAGAGCATAAAAGTTATTGTAGGTCCTTTTCATGATCCCAGTCACACTCCTTTGATTTCGTGCTTCTCTAGTCATGATGGTCTTGTAGGCAACACATTGAGCAGCTTTGTGTCCAAAGTTATGACAAGAGAAACATTAACCATTGAAGAAATTCCTGCGATTATCAAACCTACCGTCGAGGTGATTGTAGTTTCCATTGGAAAATTGAAAATGATTTACCTGTGGTTGGTTGTAACTTCTGTTCATCCTTGAAGTAGATTGCCCCCAATTTACTTGGTGATCTTTGTTCATCCTTGAAGTAGATTGACCCTGATTTACCTAGTGATCTGCTTTATGCCTTTGCTGTCAATTGTCAACCTGTTCACTTCTCCTTGCAACATCTTGATAACTTTTGGAGGTGGATGGCTTTTGTGCTTGAGATTCTTCTTCAGAATATCCAAGACCTATCTTGATCAGAGGAGAACGCTGCACTTTGATAATCTCATCTAAAGTTTCAGATCCTTTAGCAAATCTAAGATTAAGAGCTTTTGTTTTCTCAATATCTTTTCCAAGTCCCACAATTTCACATTCTAACTTTTCATTGTGTTTTTCCCTTTCAGCAAGTTGGAATGTCAAAGTATCTATGATCATACTCCTTTCTTCTAAATAGATTTTAAGTTTAGAAATTTCTTCATAGAGATCATCTTCATCTATAGCATCCAAGAAATATTCATCTTCAAAAGCCATCAAAAGTCTATAATCATTACATTGTTCATCTTCATCACTAATTGAAAATCCATCACTGTCTTCATGAGTATAATAGCTCTTCTTACTTACATTCTGTTTTATGTTCCATCTAACTAGTTCCTTACCTTTGTCAAGCTTATCTTTATGAGGACACTTGGTTGCATAGTGACTAACTCTTCCACAAGCAAAACATTTGAAAGGTAGCTTACCTCTGAATCTTCCAGAACCCCGTTGAAGGTTCTTAACAAAGTTTGATTCTTCCTCTCCTTCTGACATATGTCATAGCTTATTGTAATATCCTTTTCCTGAAGCTTTGAATGCGGCTTCTCTCCTATTTGATGGTCCCCCTTTTCTCATTTCGAAAGCAGTTAAGATTCCATGCAGCTGTGACATGGTAATGCTCTGTAGATTCTGTTTTTCTTCTATGGCAGAAACTTTTGATTCAAACTTAGAAGACAAAGATCTTAGAAGCTTTTCAACCAAAGTAACATCTTTTATCTCTTCACCCAAGTTTTTCATACGATTAACAATTTCATCTATATGTAAGAAATAATTAGCCACACTTTCATAATTGTGCATTCTGAGATTTTCATATTGAATTCTAAGAGATTGTAGTTTTGCAAGTTTTACCTGATCATCTCCTTCATAGCTTAGAATGATCTTGTCCCATATTTCTTTTGTGGTTTTGAGTTGCATAACCTTGACGAATTATGATTGAGATAAACTCCCTAATAGAGTATTGACAGCCTTTGCATTTGTTTCATACTGCTTCTTACCAGCTGTATCTGTAGGTGTTGTTGATGGAAATGTGTATCCTACTTCCACAATATCCCAAACTTTTGTACCAAGAGATTGAAGATAGGTTGTGATTCTTACCTTCCAATAGACGAAGTTGCTCCCATCAAAGACTGGTGGCCTGATAAATGCCTCTTTTTCATAGTTGCTCATGATGATAGATTTTCCTTCAAGCGATCAAGCTTCTTCTAAAGGACCTGCTCTGATACCAATTGTTGGAAATAATACTAAGAGCAGCGGGTGAATCAGTATTATCAAATCAATTAATTTTCATTTCATAATCAGATTTGTATTGGCTACTTCAGTTATGGGAAACTGCATACATACACAACTATGTCTAAAGCAACCAACGTATATCAGTAAACTTATGATTCATTAAATTTTGATCTTTACTCAGTGCATTAGAACTTCATTAACCTTAAGAACAGTGAACGAGTGTAGTAAAACAGAACAGATCATCACACACATGAACACAAGATATAAGGTGGAAACCCAATGTGGGTGAAAACCACCTACTGCAATTCGTCTCTATCTTATTTTAATAAGAAACTTATTTTTACAATATTTCTGTACTGGTGCAGCCTTATACCAGTACCCCGGCTTCTACCTGTAGAATGCTACAACCTTCTCTCATTCTCCAGCATCTCCTGGAAGGGAGCTACAACCCCCTTAGTTCTTGTACTAGCTGATGTACTAGTACGTAGGTGCTGACCTACAGAAGGCTACAACCTTCTTTTTTCTTCCAGGGACCACGTTTCATAAATTTTCAAACTGGATCCATGAATAACATCAAATCAACCAATCTCCTTTGCACCAACCAAAAACTGATTCAAACAATCACTTCTCTGAGTGTTGTAACCAGAAAATAGTAACAGTAACCAGACACCAATTCTGAACCCAGAATGTTGCAGCAATAAACAGAAGTAGCTAAAACATATTTTGTGAGACGTGCGCTACTTCAATATGTGAAACATGTGTGCATACGCCTCTATATTAAGGCAAACCAGCGTATACGCCTTTTTGAATTACTGAACTAGCGTGTATACGTGCCTCTGCTGTGTCAAACCTGTGTACAGATGTATAAAAGATGATTTACTCTTTTCACTTATTTAGACATCAGTTATACCCAAATTATCATATTTATAAATCAAGTCATGAGCCAAATATAATAGATCAAAATCAGACAAAGATACTACTATTCAAGCCTTGAGATCTTGACCCATCAATAGTACTTATCCATCTTCTAACGCTCAGGTTCCTCCTTGATTCAGATACATCTATACACCATAACCCAATTCTAGATCTTGCTCTTCATAAGATATTCAATGCTTGAGAGTATCACTTTACCTAATGATCTCTTCCCCCTTTTATAGTCTTAGGCGTTACTCAATACCATGGTCCAAAACCATAGAGAATCAATACCATGGACCCAATACCTGGGTTCAACACTCCAAACGAGATACCATGGTCAAAAACCATAGTTTCAAATACCAAGGACTAAATACCATGGACAAAAAATAAGTTTTCCCACATGTACGCACTTTTCCTTGCATGAAAGTGTGTGCATACGTATATGCGCCTTTTGATTGTCGAACCCACATGTATACACAACTTGGTTAAGAGGAACCTGCATATATCTCTTTTTCTTTCATTCTGAGAGCCTAAACTGTGATTTGTCATTTGAGTGAGTTGTCATCAAGGACAACACCTGTGTCATAGCGCCAAACCTGAGTCATAATGCCAACAATTTTTCCTCTCCACTACACCATTTTTTTGTGGTTCTAGTTATGGAGTATTTCCTCTTAATCCCATGATCCTCACAAAAATCATAAAATTATTTAGACATGAACTCACCTCCTATGTCAGATCTAAGACACTTTATCTTCAAATCAACCTCATTTTCAACAAGTGACTTAAAATACTTAATCTTATTGAAAGCTTATGATTTGTATTTCATGAGCATAACCCATGTGGCTTTAGTGAAGTCATCATTAATTATATGACATATTTTTCACCTCTTGGACTTTGCTGCCTTGTAGGGCACATACATTTTTATGCACTAGCACCAATGGTCTACTTATAATGAACTACTTGGATTTTAAATGCATTATTATTTGTTTACCAAATTTGCATGACTTGCATATTGTGTTATCTGGTTTAGCCAACCTTGGTAATCCACTAACTTCTCCAATATTTCTAATCTTGACTAGATTATCAAAATTAACATCACCCAATCTTCTATTCCATAGCCAAGATTCTTCTATTTTTCTCATGCAGAAACTATATCTAGTGTCATCAAAAATATACATGTTATTGTCACTTCTAATGACCTTTGCCACTAACTTTCATAATTTAGCATTTCTTATCTCACACTCTTTAGATCTGAAATTCACCTCATGCCAATTATCACACACTTGACTCACACTGAGGAGATTGTACTTCCATCCATCAACATAAAGCACATTTTCGGCTTTGGTCTTCTTGTCCAATCCGACTGTTACTTTTCCTTTAATGAGAGTTGTTGCATCATTTCCAAAACTAACCTTGCCTTTTTTGTACTCTTTTAGTTGCAACAATTTTCTCTTATCACCGGTCATGTGCTCAGAGCAACCACTCTCAATCAACCATTGTTCATGTTGATTATGAGCTATCAAAGAAATCTCACAATTTTCAGCCTTTTTCTTCCATCTTTTCTCAACCTTTTGTTCATTGGATTTCTCTTGAGTGTGTTGCATGAAGGAGTTTGGAAATCTAGATCTGTGCTCACTAGCTTTGTGACCAAATTTACACTTGATCTCATTCATTAGTGGAGAAAAAATTTATTTCCATTAGCATGCCAAATATTTGGTCCTTGAGAAACTCTTGATCTATCAACATTTCTTCTAGGAAACATCTTCAACCTACAATTTATGGATTTGTGTCCAAAGTTATTACATGCAAAATGATAACCATAAAATAGTGTAGGATACTTGAATTTTTATGGCCATGATGAAGGAGTGAAATTTGAGGATCTTGCTTGCTCAACTTTTTTATTTTCTATTGATTTTATTTCAACTTCATTCTTGGACATTATTTCTAGTTGCAGCAATACTTGCTTGATTTTCTTTTCCTTTCAAAACATCTCCATAACTGGTATTTGGATGATCTTTGAAATTTTGTAGAGGAGGCTTGAACCCCAAACTAATTTTATCCGTCAATGACCTTTGCATGTTGATAATATTTTGCAAGGTTTCAGGTCCCTTGACAAATTTTTGATTTAGACATGCTTTAGTTTCTACTTTTGATATATTGGCCCTTAATGCAACAATTTCTTCCTCAAGTTTCTGGAAATTTTGTTTCCATTCTTCTAACCGATTGGTGAGCACATTTTCTTTCATTTTTGCTTCTTCCAATTCTCTCTTTTGTTGGAAATAATACTGAGAGGGGGGGTGTGAATCAATATGTATAACTCAATAATATTTCATTTCCATAGACAGATTTGTATATGCTACTTTATCTTAGTGAACCAGCATGTACATGCGACTGTTATTAAGGCAACCAGCGTATATGCAGAGAACTTTTGATTTACCCAATTTATCATGCATTGAACTTTAACCAGTATGTCAGATATTAATTAGACAATGTAGTAAAAGAAGAATAAAGCATTACACATAAGCATCACACATGAACAGCAAGATATAAGGTGGAAACCCCATGTGGGTAAAAACCACCTGTTGTTGTTGTCTCTATCTTCTTTTAATAATAAGAAAAATCTGTTTACAATTTGGTACTAGTGCAGATTTATAACAGTACGCAGGCTTCTACCTGCAAAAGGCTGCAACCTTCTCTCGTTTTCCAGCTACTACCGGAAGGGAGCTACAACCCCCTAGCTCTTGTACTAGCCGATATGTTTGCTGGTACATAGGTGTTGACCTACAGAAGGCTGCGACCTTCTTTCTTCCTCTAGGGACCACGTTTCATAAATTTTCAGACTGGATCCATCAAAAACATCAAAACTATAATTCAATCATCAAATACATCTACATCAACCAATCACTTTTTGAACCAACCACAACCGAATCAATCAATTACTTTGACAACCCATCATTCTGATCATTCAAAATACTCTCACCAGATTAAAGAACCCAAACCAGAACCTAGAACTCTAGAACAGTAAACAGAAGCAACTAAAACATATTTTATAGGGTATACGCTACTTCCATGTGTCGAACCTACGTGTATGTATGCTTTTCTCAAAACCAACCAGCGTATACATCTGAAAATATTTATTCAGAATTCTGCAGCTATTCTAGACTTTAGTTATACCCAGATCATATCATTTACAGAATAATATATGCGTTATTATTGAGATCTAGAATATACATGAGAAAAAACACATAATGATAGTTCATTTTACGCCTTAAGATCCTGATCCATCATTAGATCTAATCCCTTGTCATCTGATAAGGTTCATCCTTGGTTCATATCCAGCAATGCACCATAACCCAATAACCTACATACTAGATCTCACACTTCATCAGATATTTGATACTTGCACACTTTGGCCTAATGATCTTTTCCTCCTTTTATAGTTTTATGCCTTTCTCAATACCATGGACCAAAACCACTTAGGACAAATACCTTGGACCAAATACCTAGGGTCAATACCTCAAACCAGATACCTTGGACCAATACCATGGATCAAAATACCATGGACCAAATACCTTGGACCAGAAACTTAGTTTTCCAAGGTATACGTGCTTTTCCTTCTATGAAAGTGAGTGTCTATGTATATTCGACTTGTATATAGTGAACCTGCATGTATACGCAGCTTGGTCAATGGTGAACCTGCTATACCTCTGTTTCTTAATTCTTTGAAGACTGATCTATAATTCTTTGATGTTTACCTACCTATACTATGATCTTTCATCTGAGTGAGTTTCCATCAAGGACAATACCTGTATCATAATGCCAAGAATCTCCCCCTTTGGACTTGATGGCAACAGCCACACCAAGTCACTCTCCCCCTTTAACATCAAGGGAAAAGGGGCATGCTCCCCTTGAGTACATGTTGAATTCTCTGATATGATGAAGTGTGTTGATTGAGCTCCCGTGATCGAGTCCATGCTCCCCCTGAGCACAAGCAAAGTCTGCAAAAAGATGTTCTAAAAGAATAACATGACTATATACATACATCACCAATGACCTTCCTATCACCACTGACTCATACATACATCCATCTCCCAACCAAGTGGGGATATACCAAATTTGACTCATCTACCCAACCAAGTGAGGATATACCAACAAGAAACATTACATCATCCATCCCATGCATAGTTGGGTTACAAATGAGGTCTTTTCATCACCTTTACATTAAATGATATACATGATGTATGTAACAAAGACCAAATATCTTAAACAAGACCATGATAGTCATCAGCAACTATCATATGATCTGCACCATCAGCAGCATCTGTCAACAGCATCTAGACCAGCAACCTATATATGTCCATCATTAGTTCCCAAAATATTATCAACCTGTAACAAAGTATGTCGGCATATATAAACTCATCTTCTTGATCTCATCAAGATCAACTTGCTTCATTCCCTTATCATAACCTTCGATGAATCAACTAAGCATATGTCAGATCTCCAAGTGGTAGCACAAAATCATATCATATGTATGTGAAAACACCTTAGACATCTTTATCAAGAACTGCACGAGCTTTCCACAAAAACCTTCATTATATCATCACTAGGGAACATTCCACATCATCAACCACGATAATCAACATATGTGAGTATCAACCATGTTCTCCCCCTAAACCTATTCCACCTGTTTACTGTCAGATCTGATCATTCCATATGTTAGTAAGAGATATCAAAGCATCATCATCAATCAGATATACATCAAGTTATCAACAACTTTATGAGGACCAATATATTTCCACATGTTATCAGCAGATTGTAACCATCATCAAACAGAGCAGATAATTGACAGAGCCATAGCAGACCCCTTTTTCTTGAGTTTGGCCCATTGCTTTTCTTCAAACCAACATATACGCGAATATGCCCACAGAAACCCACGTATGTACACGACTACACTTCATGAAACTTGTGTATAACCACCTTTCTCTAAAAAAATAGGATTTAACAGCAGGATGATGCAACAACTACTCCCAACTTTTGTCTAAGATATTCAAATGTCTCTCTGGGTAGTGGTTTAGTGAATATATTAGCAACCTGTTCTTTGGAGGGAACATATTCCAATTTGACCTTTTGTTCAAGCACTTGTTCACTTAGAAAATGATATTTGATGGGTATGTGATTGGTCTTGGAGTGCATGACTGGATTCTTTGAAATATTGATGGCACCTGTATTATCACATAGAATGGAGATGGGTGGGTTACATGTCATCTGAATGTCTTGCAAGGTTTGCATCATCCAAAGTAGTTGTGTGCAGCAAGATGCAGCAGCCACATATTCTGCTTCAGCTTTAGATAATGAAATTGAACTTTGTTTCTTGTTGAACCAAGACACTAACCTGGAACCCATATAGAATGCACCACCACTAGTGCTTTTTCTATCATCAACGGTTCCTGCCCAATCTGCATTTGTATATGCATGAAGTGTAAGATCTGTATCTCTAGGATACCATAAACCAAAGTTTTGTGTTCCTTGAAGATATTTGAAAATCCTTTTGACTGCTTGAAGGTGTGATTCCTTTGGATTTTCTTGGAATCTTCCAACTATTCCTATTGCATGCATGATGTCAGGTCGGGTACCTGTTAGATAAAGCAGACTTCCAATCATGGATCTGTAAGTTGGTTGATGTACTGCTATTGATTCATCATTTGAGCTAAGACTGCATCTTGTTACCATTGGGGTACATACTGGTTTAGAATCTTCCATGCCATACTTTTTCAAGATCTGTTTGAGATATTTGGTTTGTGAGAGAAAAATATCATCTTTGTTTTGTTGAACTTGTAGGCCAAGAAAATAGGTAAGCTCACCAAGCAAGGACATTTCAAATTTTTGTTGCATTACTGAAGAAAAATTCTGACTCATGGATTCTTCGTTGCTACAAAAAATGATATCATCAACATAAACAACAATTATTAGCAATTTATCAGTGTCAATATTTGTATATAGATTGTTATTTGTTGACCCCTTTGAAAAACCCCGTTGGTGGAGATATTTTTCAAGATGGTAATACCAGGCCCTTGGAGCCTGTTTTAGACCATAGAGAGTCTTTCTGAGTCTGCATACAAGTTTTGCATCATTTCCAAGAATGAATTGTTCAATACAGACTTCTTCTTCTAAGTTTCCATTGAGAAAGGAAGATTTTACATCCATTTGGTATACTTTGAATTTCTGAAAACTAGAAAGAGCAAGAAACATCCTTATGGCTTCAAGCCTAGCAACAAGTGCAAAATTTTCTTCAAAATCTATAGCTTCTTGTTGAGCATATCCTTTACAAACAAGTCTAGCCTTGTTTCTAATAACTTCTCCATTTTCGTTCAGCTTGTTTTTGAATATCCATTTAGTTCCTATGATATTCTTATCATGAGGTTTAGGAACTAATTCCCAAGTATTATTCTTTTCAATTTGCTCAAGTTCTTCATTCATGGCCTTGATCCAACATTCATCTTTGCATGCTTCATTTACATTTTGAGTTTCAGTGGAAGATAGTAATGCTAGATAGCTTGAGGCTTCTGTAATAGGTCTTCTTGCCTGCATACCTACCCCTTTTCCCCTAAAATTTGAGTTTCAGGATGATTTTTCTGAACATACCTGGATGGAGTCTTTTCTTCTACCGTTATCTCTTCTTCTAGTGCTTCATTGGTTTCTTCTTCAGAATAAGTGTGATTTGATGTGGGAAAATGATCCTCATCTTCTTCATTATCATAATCTTCAGTTTTTATCTATTTTTTTATTTTTGCATGCTTCATCAACCACAACATCAATACTTTCAATAATTTTCACAAGTCTTTTATTATAACATTTATATCCTTTGCTTCGGGAAGAGTAGCCAAGAAGAATACCTTCATCTGCTCTGGGTTCAAACTTACCAAGTTTTTCAACAGTCCTTTTGATGTAACATTTGCTTCCAAAAAATTTGAAGTATTTTACAGTAGGAGACTTACCATACCAAAGTTCATGTGGAGTTTGAGTGTTGTTTACTTGAACATTTGCTTGGTTGAGAATAGTGACGGTGGCGTATGCAGCTTCACCCCAGAAGGTTGCAGGAGTTCCAGATTCATCTAGCATAGCTCGAACCATTTGTTGAATAGTTCTATTCATTCTTTCTACCACTCCATTTTGTTGAGGATTCCTTGCAGTGGAGAACTACCTTTTTATTCCATGTTGTTCACAAAAGTCAAAGAATTCATCTGATGTAAATTCCCTTCCTTGATTAGATCTGAGGCATTTGATTTTGCGATCTGATTCATTTTCAACCAAAGTTTTGAATGCTTTGAACTTTTCAAATGATTCATCTTTATGCTTTAGAAGACCTATCCAACACATTCTGGAAAAATCATCAATGAACAATATAAAGTATTCTTCTCCACGAGGTGACTTTTTCCTTGATGGTCCACATAAATCAGTATGAACAAGTTCAAGAGGCTTACTAGCTAACCCTTCCTTTTCAATGAAGTGAGATCTAGTTTTCTTACCGAATTGACATGATTTTCATATTATATTTTCAGGAATGTTGATATCTACAAGATCACAAACAGCCTGGAATCTGCATGCTTTTCTTATTTGAGAAAAGCTTATATGTCCCAATATTCTGTGCCATAGCCAGTTTTCATCATTTTTGCTTAGATAGCACTATTGTTGTCCTCCCTTGAGTATGTATAAGTTGTTTGGAGTTCTTGTACCTTTGATCATGGTTTCTCCTGTATCAAGCTCATGAACAACACATCTGTTTGATTGAATCACCACCTCATTTCCTTGATCACACATTTGACTGGCACTCAACAAGTTATGCTTTAGACCATCAACATACATAACATTCCCAGCTTTAACTTTTTCTTTCAAGAAAAGAGAGCCTTTACCTTTTATGATAGTAGGAGTTTTGTTTCCAAATGAGACATTCTTTTCCTTTTCTAAGGCAGTATATGAGTCTTTTTCTTTGTCACCTGTCATGTGTTTTGAGCATCCACTGTCGATTTTCCACTGGCTTTCTTGTCCTTCTGCATACAAGGCTATACCACATCTTTCTATTTGAGATTCTTCTTTCTCCATATTTTGGGATTTAATGGAGTTTGATCCTTTTGAGATATTTGCTGAAATTTACTCCTGCATTCAGATTCTTCATGGCTAAAGTTGTTACAGATTGAGAATTCTATTTCATTTTCAGGTTGAGAAAAGTTATTATAGGAACTTTTCTTAATCCCTGTCACATTCCTTTGATTTTGTGCTTCTCTAGTCATGATGGTTTTGTATGCAACACATTCAACAGCTTTATGTCCAAAATTATGACATGAAAAACATTGAACATTGAAGAAGTTCCTGTGATTATCGAATCTATTGACCTGGTGATTGTAGTTTCAATTCATATTTGAAGCAAATTAAGTATGATTTACCGAAGATTGGTTGTGACTTATGTTCATCCTTGAAGCAAATTGAGCCTGATTTACCTGGTGATCTGCTTTATTCCTTTGCTAACGATTGTCATACTGTTCACTGTTCTTTGTTGCATCAAGATAGCTTTTAGTGGAGGTTGACGACTTCTGTGATTGAGATGTTTCTTCAATATATCCAAGACCTGTCTTTATCAGAGGAGAATGTTGCATGTTGATAATTTCATTTAAGGCTTCTGATCCTTTAGCAAATCTCAGATTGAGAGATTTTTTTTTCTCAAGATCCTTTCTTAGACCCACAATTTCACATTCTAGTTTTTCATTGTGTTTTTCTCTTTCAGCAAGTTGATATGTCAATGTATCTATAATCATATTCTTTTCTTATAAACAGATCTTGAGCTTATAGATTTCTTCATGAAGGTCATCTTCTTCTAATGCATCCAAAAATTTATCATCTTCATAAGCCATTAGAAGTCTACAGTCATTACTACTTTCATCTTCATCACTATTTGATAATCCATCACTATCTTCATGAGTATAGTAACTCTTTTTACTTACACTTTGTTTTCTATTCCATTTTGCAGATTCCTTCCCTTTATCATATTTATCTTTATGAGGACATTTGGCAACATAATGACCAACTCTACCACAGGCAAAACATTTGAAGGGTAGTTTACCTCTAAATCTTTCGGAACCTCGTTGAAGCTTCTTGAGAAAGTTTACTTCATCTTCTTCTTCTGAAATATGTCCTGATTCATTGATTTCTTCTTTTCCTTTTGCTGAAGCTTTAAATGTGGCTTCTCTCATATCTGATGGGCCTCATTTTCTCATCTCAAAGGTAGCTAAGATTCTGTGAAGCTATGTCATAGTAATAGTCTGTATATCATGTTTTTCTTCTATGGTAGATACTTTTGATTCAAATTTAGTAGACAAGGATCTTAAAACTTTCTCAACTAAGGTAAATTCCTTTATCTCTTCACCTAAATTCTTCATGCAATTAACAACCTCATCTATACGTAAGAAGTAACTAGCTATACTTTCATCATTTTTCATCTTAAGAGTTTCATAATGAATTCTGAGAGTTTGCAGTTTAGCACATTTTACCTGAGAGTCTCCTTCATAGCTTAGAACGATTTCGTCCCATATTTCTTTGGCTGATTTGAGCTGCATAACTTTGACAAACTCTAATTGTGAGAGACTTCCCAATAATGTATTGGCAGCCCTAGCATTGATTTCATATTGCTTTTTACCTGTCGTATCTATAGGAATTTCTTATGGAAGTGTATATCCTCCTTCCATGATTTCGTAGACATTTGTTCCAAGTGATTGAAGATAGGTTGTGGTTCTTATCTTCCAATAAAAAAAGTTGCTCCCATCAAAGATTGGCGGTCTGATGGATCCCCCACTTTCTTGATTACTCATGATGATGGATCTTCCTTCAAGCAATCAAGCTTCTTCTAAAGGACCTGCTCTGATACCAATTGTTTGGAAATAATACTGGGAGGGGGGGGGGGGGTGAATCAGTATTTGTAACTCAATAATATTTCATTTCCATAGACAGATTTGTATACGCTACTTTAGCTAAGTGAACCAGCATGTACATGTGACTATTATTAAGGCAACTAGCATATATGCAGAGAACTTTTGATTTACCCAGTTTATCATGCATTGAACTTTAAATAGTATGTTAGATATTAATTAGATAGTGCAGTAAAAGCAGAATAAAGAATTACACATAAGCATCACACATGAACACCAAGATATAAGGTGGAATCCCAATGTGGGTGAAAACCACCTATTGTTTTCGTCTATGTCTTCTTTTAATAATAAGAAAAAACTATTTACAATTTGGTACTAGTGCAGACTTATACTAGTACGAAGGCTTCTACCTGCAAAAGGTTGCAACCTTCTCTCTTTTTCCAACTACTACTGGAAGGGAGCTACAACCCCCTAGCTCTTGTACTAGCCGATATGTTTGTTGGTACATAGGTGCTAACCTATAGAAGGATACGACCTTATTTCTTCCTCCAGGGACCATGTTTCATAAATTTTCAGATTGGATCCATCAACAACATCAAAACTGTAATTCAATCATCAAATACATCTACATCAACCAATCACTTTTTGAACCAACCACAACCAAAGCAATCAATTACTTTGACAACCCATCAATCTGATCATTCAGAATACTGTCACCATAATATAGAACCCAAACCAGAACCTAGAACTCTACAACAGCAAACAGAAGCAACTAAAACATATTTTATAGGGTATACGCTACTTCCATCTATCGAACATGTGTGTATATTTGCTTTTCTCAAAGCCAACCACCATATACATCTGCAAATATTTATTCAGAATTCTGCAACTATTCCAGACTTCAGTTATATCCAGATCATATCATTTACAGAATAATATATGTGTCAGTATTCAGATCTAGAATACACATGAGCAAAAACAAATTATGGTAGTTCATTTTATGCCTTAAGATCCCGATCCATCATTAGATCTAATCCGTAATCATCCTCTAGAGTTCATCCTTGGTTCAAATCCAGCATGCACCATAACCCAATAACATGCATACTAGATCTCACACTTCATCAAATATTTTATACTTGCACACTTTGGCCTGATGATCTTCTCCTCCTTTTATAGTTTTAGGCTTTTCTCAATACCATGGACCAAAACCACTTAGGACCAATACCTTGGACCAAATACCTAGGGTCAATACCTCGGACCAGATACCTTGGACCAATACCATGGATCAAAATACCATGGACCAAATACCTTGGACCAGAAACTTAGTTTTTCAAGGTATACGCACTTTTCCTTCTGTGAAATTGCATGTGTATGTATACGCGACTTGTATACAATGAACCTGCATGTATACGCAGCTTGGTCAATGGTGAACCTGTGTATACCTCTGTTTCTTAATTCTGTGAAGACTGATCTGTACTTCTTTGTTGTTTACCTGCTTATACTGTGATCTTTCATCTAAGTGAGTTTCCATCAAGGACAATATCTGTATCATAATGCTAACATCTTTAAGAAGATGTTGTCTTCTTCATGGGTGCATGCAATAGGAGCTCTTCCAATACTCCACTTCAAAAATGCATTTTCTTCCTCCAACTCAACTAGATTATTTTGTTGAACCACAATTTGTTGCAGAAAATTTTCCTTGAATTTCTCAAGCTCATCCAACTGTGTCTTCAAGTAATTATCAACCAAAGAATGTTTATTATCCTTTAGTTTGTGCAAATCCTATTTCAGCAACTTATTTTTGTTTCTATCTTTTCTTAGCTCTTCAAGTGCAGTAATGAGCTCACCTTCATAATCAATCTCTTCATCTTCAAGATTTTTTTCATATTTGGACTCAAAATCCATAAGAACACATTCATTGTGCTCTTCTTCTTCTTATGAATATTTCTCATTGCTTTCATCTGAAATATCACTTTCTTATTAGTGTAGTAATTCCTCCTTTGAGCTTTAGCTCTTCAAAATTTCTAAGTTGTATCCTTTCCCTTTATATCCTTATTCTTTTCCTCCTTTTCACTTCTTTTGTGTGGACATTTTGCATAAAAATGTCCAACTTCTCGGCATTCGAAACACTTGAAAGGAAGTTTTCCTTTATACTTTTTAGAACCTATTTTTAATTTATTGGAAAACCGAGCAAATTCTTCATCAAGTTTACTACTAGAATACTCTTCCTCTTCCTTGATTTTCTTTGGAAGTTTCTTGAGATTTTTTGTAATAGCCTTGAACTTATTGGAGGCCTTGAATGAAGCTTCACTAGACTTGGATTTCTTTTCTACAATATGCATCTCATAAGCTGTAATATTTCCAAGCAGTTGCTCCATAGTGGGAGTGCTCAAATAAGATATTTGTTCAATAGAAGAAACCTTAAACTTAAATCTTGTTGGTAAATACCTCAAGATCTTCTGAATGATGTATTCATCTTCAAAATTTTCATCTAATCTCTTGATTAGATTGGTCATTGTTTCAACTCTTCGAAAATATTTTGCAATAGTTTCATCTTCCTTCATTTTCAAGCTCTCAAAACTCAACCTATAGGTTTCGAGGTTCACTTTCTTCACCTTATTATCACCTTCATAGCTATTCTCAAGTTTTTCCTAAACTTCTTTGACTGATTTACAATGCATGATGTTTATAATCTCATTCTCACTAAGTGTTTCAATAATAGCATTTTTGGCTTTGGCATTGTTTTGAAACTTATTCTTTTCATTAGTATCTGACAAAACAACATATCTGGACACCACATTAGAGAAAACATCAATGTATAAACTCATGAGATGCTCTTCCATTCTCATCTTCCATATATTATAGTTCTCGCCATCAAAAATTAGAACCTTCACATCATGGACATCCATTGTCCCTTCTCAAGTTCTCCTTTCAATGGTTAAGCTGCAACAAAAGAACTGACTCTGATACCAATTGTTAGACAAAAATAATACTGAGAGGGGGGTCGAATGAGTATTATGGAAACATAGAAATTATTTCTATAAATAAAACTTATTCAGAAATTTACTTTAGAAAGATATAACAATATCATGCACATGAAAAACACAAATAGTCATCACATGTAGACACTTGGATTTTAGGTGGAAAAACCCCCCTCCAACGAAAAAACCACTGAACTATTTGTTTCTTCTTATTTATTATATATTGCTTCAAAATATTCACATTTACATTACATTAGCTAACCACCACTAGCAATGGAGCACTCACCCCTTGACTGAAAAGAGAAATTTTGGACACAACCAACTTGGAGCACCCACTCCTACAATATATAATCAGCATGCACTTAGCTTAAAGCCCCCACTTCAAGTACAAACAATTATGCTACAAGAAAATATGATCCAAAACTAAAAATACTATTGCATAAACAAAATTAGCAACAAATAAGCACACTCATGCAACCAAAATTTCCACTCCAAATGAGAGAAGCAAATATCTCCACACATTCTCCAAACTAATCTTCAATATCTGCACACAACTTTGAAACACTCCTGAAGAATAATTTTTTATGAACACACTAGAATACTGAAGCTTTGAAAAAACTTCTACAATCACTATTTTGTGCACTTTCTATACATGCACACTCACTCACTCACACTACTAGAGAACAAACCAAATGAGCAACCTTTCTCCGCATATTTGTAATATCTGAGATGAAATAATTCTTCAAGTGATGGATCTCAACCAAAATCTATTCACATGCTTCAAATTTGATTGAGTTGGACTTTTTGACCAAATCAAGCCACTCATTCCACCAACCTTTTGATAATTTAAACTTTGATCACCTTCTAGATGCCCCACAACTTGTCTCGACCTTTTTCTGGAAATTTCCAACAATAAAATTCACCAAAAACAAATTAATCCCAAATGAGCTCACGAAATTCGAAGATTTTTTCATTTTTTTCTTCAGTCGCATGGACAAAACTACTCAAATCCGATCGGTCACACACACAACACTGCTAGCCAACGACTGGGAAGTTTTAGTCACTCCCATAAGCTTTTATCCATGCGACTAGCATAGAGCATAAGGTAAAGCAATATTCCTTGCCCTTAAACTTGCAATAGAGCTTAATGGGGTTTATAAGACCTGTAAACCATCCTTCCAAACCCAACTTGACATTAGGAAACAAGTTGCATAACTTCTAAAAGACTCCACACACATCATCAACTAGACCTCTAGAAAAAATGTAGCTCAGCTTCAGATGACACCTTACTAACTCATGATACCTCTCCTACAAACCTTCTGAGACTATGATATAATTTTACATCAACATAACATCCCTCAACAAGTATACAATAGATGCAAGATTATACATAGAGACTCATGAGTACATAACTTCAACAGGTGACATCAATGGCAACAAAAAGATGCCAACATCAGTAGATTACAATAACTAGAAGTACTAATGGACAGGAAGCCCCGAAAGAGAGGAAAGGAAGCCCCAATCTATATGCCTCACACTTTTTGAGGAAAATGATGTAAAGGGCACTGATTTTGATCATGAAACCATCATCATTTGATTATGCTAGTCAATTTTTTTCTAATGTTAGGTTGCACATCACATGGTTCCTCTCAATTGAGGAGATATGCCCATTTGAAGTTAGTGTGCCCTAATGCATGGGCCAATTTCCCCAAAGGAAGCATAATTTTTTTTATAATATATGACTTTGAATCAAGCACAAGTGATGATCCAAGTGAAGGAAAGGTTAGGTAGAAAGAATTTAGAAAAAAAAGAACAATAAAATAATAAAAGTTGACCAAGTATTTCTCAAAAGGATGAATTTTCATTATGTAAAAGGATTTTAAATTTCATTTGGATAGGTCGTCCCCCCTAAATCCCCCAATGATTTAGTATTAATAAAGAACCCTTTGTGGCATTGTTGCATAAAAATAACTCGGATTAGCTCTAAAATTACCAAGTAATCTGAAGCAAGAATCCAAAGTTTCTTGAGGCAAGAGGTAGGAAGTTTTATTTATGGAATAGAGTAGTTGATTTAGGGGAATTCTATTGGGATATTTTTAAGTATTTGAGGGAGTGCATAGGTTTTGTGTTTATTCTAGCAGTCCAAGGGGATTTTATACAATCATGCAAGATAGTTTTGACAATGCACAAGGAGGGAAAATGGCCATAGCATGTTTGTCCAATATAATAATCCACAGTCATTCTAGGGCCAATTATGATCAAGAAGTTTCCCCTTTATTTATACCCTTGTTGTAGTCCATGTGAGGTTGTATTGTTTGATTGAATTCACCTAGTGTGTGATCAATTCTGAAGTGTGATTGGTTGCATTTTTTTGTTTTGTTTTCATTGTTCTAGTATAGGTTATGATGTTGTGAAGGAAGAAATCCATGTTTTCTCCAGTGTGTGGAGTGATCAAGCTTATGGTTTTATGATGAGACCAATCACATAACAATTAACTCTCAATTAACTCTAAATTAATGTGTTGATTACCCTTTCTTTGTTGCAAAATTATGATGCATTGAATCCATAAGTGTGACTTAATTACACCTGTACATTGAGTATTTGTCACCTATATCTGTAGAACATTGATGTGATTCTAGATGTTATATGTTCTTTTTTGTTGATCGATCTAGAAATTCTAAGGGTGATGCAACAATTTAAATCATTAGTGATGTATGGAATGACATCTGATCATGTTTCCTTGGTTTCCTTTGGAAATAATTAGTCATGTGTATCGGTGCAATGAGAGATCAAGTTAGCCTTTGCGTATGTGTTATCAAGACTTGATTGGTGAGTTGCCTAGTTGAAATATGTCTGAAACAAAACAAATGTTAGAGGATATAGTGTAACATCGTGTGAATATCTCTTAGCCCTCTTGTGCAAATGTAATGAGCTAGGAACAATTAATCGAGCCTATTGTACATTGACAAATTAATGAGGATCAATTACGCTAATCATATGTTGGTACGATCAAATTTATAAGGAAAATTGGTAAACATTGGATCGATCAGAGCACTAGTGCGATGTCTGACCAAAATGCATGAAGAACTAATGATCTCCAAGTAATATTGAAGAAGAGGTGTTTTCATCCTTGTGATAGATCTAGACTGAATCATCTTTCAAGGTCTACTTCTAGATATTGAGTGTCCTTCCAACTATCAAGGTTGAACTAGATCAATCATTGTTTGAATATGATGCTTTTGTTAATATTTTAGTACAAAAGGTTTGAAGTTATTGATTGTGGATCAGTATACAAAACATATATTGTTCTAATAATACATATTTACTGAACTTATCTACCAAAAAAAAATTTCTAAGCATAAGAAAGGGTATTGTCTTCATGACTATTTTAATGATGAGAGAAATAATGTGTTGTTGAGCTCTTTATATTCCAGGATTTGTTCTAATGACTACATAACTTTTCTAGTTATATATTCATTGAATTTTTGTCTATGAAATACATCGAAGTGGAAAGAGCTAAGACAGATTTCATGTCTGTGATATTGCAAGATATGCTTCAAGGGTTTTTCCAAGATATTGTTGTGATCCGATTTAAACAGGAACGCAATAGATTACAGAGATAACCATAAATACAGATATGTGATAACCATAAATAAAGAGATGCAGTGGAAATAATACTTCATTTCATTAATGGAAAATACTGAAATATGCTTATAACCAGAAATGGAAATAAACCAGCTAGGGCGATGGCAGCTTATCTCTGAGAAGAGATGTGTGGCTACATGCCTCTGAACTGTTCCGAACTGTGTTACAATGAGGCTGAAGGCCTACTTATTGTTGAGAAACAATGGAAAACCCTTCACATTCCAAAACCTACCCCTAGAAGATGAAACGCCAAATTGTGGGCCCCGTTTTGGGTAAATTGGTACATCAATTTCCCGGGGTCGTAACTTTTGGCATA
>APFE030789929.1:51582-81058 GCA_000404065.3 Pinus taeda
AAAAAGTCAAACTGAGTCAAATCTGCGTTTTCTGGGCTGTACAGTGCATTTCTGGGCAATTCTGCCTGACATGTCGCGCCCCCCTGCCTGACATGTCGCGCCCCTTT
Source organism: Pinus taeda (assembly GCA_000404065.3). Taxonomy (NCBI): domain Eukaryota; kingdom Viridiplantae; phylum Streptophyta; class Pinopsida; order Pinales; family Pinaceae; genus Pinus; species Pinus taeda. Next base: position 51,690 of record APFE030789929.1, read on the forward strand.
GGAGTCATGTTTGGGGAACTTGTAGGTGGAAAAATTGAGCAAACGTGGGCTTGTTGGAAAGGTATGTGAGTCTACTTTCCAACCCAACTGGAATTTTTCAATTTGGAGTTGATTTTCCCTGTCAAAAATCAATTCTCCCAAGACATCTTTCTACATTTCTAGGCAATTCTGCCTGACATGTCGCGCCCCCCTGCCTGACATGTCGTGCCCCTTTGGAGCCATGTTTGGGGCAATTTCAGGTGGAAAAATTGGGCAAGAGTAGGCTTGTTGGAAATTTATGTGAGTCTAATTTCCAACCCAATTGGAATTTTTCAATTTGGAGTTGATTTGACCTGTCAAAAATCAAATCTCCCAAGACTGTTCAAAAAGTGCCAAATGAGGCTGCCTCAAGGAAGAGTGCTGTTGCAGTCAACGTTTGAATGCCTTCCTCAACCCCAAATTTAGCTCGTGATAGCTCATTGGAAATCTCTTTGTGTCTAGTTATCATTTTACCCATAAAGAAAATCATTTGGCCAACCAAGCTAGGAGAAAACTTGATTTTCCCAAGGTCACTTCAGAGGTGCCTTTGATTCTCCTGAGGCAACAGTATTCTTTGACATTTCTCTCAAAAAATGACACCTGTGCAAAAAGTGAAGGAGGCTTTTCTTAGTTGGCATGTGTTGGACAAAAACCTCTCTCAGTTTTCCCAAATTCATCTTTTATTGCTCTGGAACATCATTTGAGTGCGACTTGTCCCGACGTGTGAAACAAGGAATGTTGTCAAAATGGAGCGAAATGAAGGGGATAGGGGGCTTCTAAATTCTTGGGGAAATTTTTTGGAGTGGGGAGGGATGTTGGGAAGTAGGGGAAAGTGGAATCTCAGAGATTGATTGAGGGGAAGGGGTCCAAAAGGGCAAAACACAGGCCCAACCTAGAAAATTGCCAGGTTGTTGCAAGAAACGAGGGTTTGTGCAAAAATGAGGATTTTGGGGGATCTGAGTGTTGGGAAGTGCTTGATAAGGTAAATTAAGGATAAGGGAAGGTTTATGAACCTCAGGAAACAAGTTTTGCCATTGATTTGACCATCCAAGAGAAATTTCCTTCAAAACCCTAGGAGAGGGAAATGAACCTTACCTAGGCACAACTAAAGCATGAATAAGTTGTAAAATGACCCTATGGAACTTGACATGATAATGAAAACCCTATGAATGATGACAGGCTCAGCTGAATAGTGACATAGGTTGGCATTTGGGCAACTTTGAAAAGAGTGAGAGCAAACCCTAGACCTAATGCCTAGTGACCAAATTTTGCTTGAAGACTCACCGAAATGACAAAATTTGACCTTGACACTTCAAAATCACTTTGTAAGAGCACATTTGATCACTGTAGAAAGGTTGGAAGGACTGACACTAACAGTTTGCAGTACATGTTTATAATGAAAAAGGGAGACTTAAGCAAAGTAAGCAAAGTAGGACTTACTTCAAAATAAATATGAAGATTATGGAATAGCAGGTCTGTAACACGAATTTTCTTCTCCTCAACCGAACATGCGAGCATTACGACCTCTCTCCTCGGGTCTTCAAAACGCCTTCTCCTTACAGTTCAAGGTTCTTTTAGATAACAGAAATTGTTGTTAGACAGGCGGCCTAGTAGGCTTCGATATTAATTCAAAAGAAAAACTTACAGAGCTTACAATATTACAATAATAGATTGAGAAGCACTCTGTCTGATGCCTCCCTGTTTTAATTCATCTTCCATTTATAACCTTATAAGGAATCTAAATTTACCTAAGACATGACGTGAGGCGGAAATAATTGAGGGTCCTATCGGTATTTCTTTCACCGACGGTGTCTACTCAACCTTTCCAGTACAATAATTTAGTTAAAACATGTGACCACATTATCACATTTCTATCTAATTGTACAAATATTCTACCAGTCTCCTTTCAGACTCTGGTTAGAATCGTAGTCATCAAACTCATCATCACTAGAGGAAAATTGCCTTTCAAATGCTTTTTTCTCAAGATTCGCGAGATAGTTGTATTCCACCATCTTTTCGTACTCTTTGTCCTAGCTAAAAGCTTTTGGATCCTTCACATCTGGATATATGTCTTGGAAAGTATATTCTTCAATTTTTCCTTTTCCTTTAGCATCTCCTTTAGATGTTTGTCCTTGTTTCGAATTTACTTTGATTTTGTGGAGGTTGTGTTGTTGTGGAGTAAACATGACGTCCTGTTTCTCCCACTTCTTAAGGAAGGGCAATGGATTGATATCAATATCCAAAAAGGAACCTTTAAAAACTTTTCGGAACACCGGAGAAGGCTGCACTACCAGTACAACACCATCTAGAAGCTCCCATTTGAATATTTGAAACATATTAGTAACTTATTCCACTTAATGTTGCACCCAAGATTTACAGTTTTCATTAATGAATGCTTTAGATTTCGATCCAAGCAGAAAAATTACTGAAGTGAAAATTTTGTTTGAAATCAACAAACTAATTAGATGAACGACATTAGTATTCCAGTTTCCTAAAATAACACTGATTGTGATTAAAGCAGTGCGATTAATCATAAAGCGTAAAACTTTGGGTTCACCTTGAAGTTCATCTAACTGTTGTAGTACCTGTCTTTTCTCTGCTAACTTTAACATCCCAAAATATTTAAACCAAGAGCCAATTGTTTAATTCTTTCAATATTATTACTGGTATTTATTTCTCTGATAATTTCTTGACAGAAATCTTGTGAAAATAGATTAGGAGAAATTTTCTCTCGAAACTGTAAACTCTAATAATCCCAAGGAGATGAGAAAGTCCTTAGGTATTGTAGAGTTCATTGGACACATTTGGATGTTCTTATAGATGGCTTTTTTCGGAAAAACCCCCTTTTGATTTCCCAGTCAGCAAAATTTTCAAAAATCTCATATTGAGGGAAAGTATCATTGGAGGCATAATTTTCATCATTTCTCTGTAAAAAGGATGCTTCTAGTTCTTCAAAAATATCAAGAATCCTTAGCGACCGAAGATATCTTTCTAATTCTGCTTTGATTGGAATGGCTTCTAAATCTAGCATTTGAGCACTGTATATATGCTTAAAGAAAAATCTACTCCTCCAATCAACTGATAATAATTTCATACCTTTAAGAACCAAACCATATTTGTGGTGAATTGAGATGACCACATATCAGCCAGCTATTTAAAATAGATCTTCACCTGCATGTTGGGCAAAGGATATATATTTACCAGATCAGCATCTAATACCAAAGATATGCCAACATTTTTTGAAGTCCATGCTTAACATCGTCTAATCCACTGATTGCTTCTCAGTCGCAGACCTACCACTTTCTTAATTTCTCCTGTCAAATGACTTGCATGATTTTCCAGAATTTTGAACCTCTCAACAAATGTGCTAAAATTGTCATCCTGAGGTCCTTTTCTGGGTATAATAAAATGACTTTGTAGAGCTGAAACAAAGGCTTTATTCATGTCTCTAGTTAGAGAATCAACTAAAAAATTGGAGTTGCCTGGTATCCACTCGACATCAAAATCAAATTGCTGAAACCAAATCTGTCAAGAGAGTAATCTTCCTCTAGCAAGCTGTCTTGAAATTTTGGCAAACAAGAAATATTTGAAATTCATAGAATCAGTTCTTATGAGAAATTTCACCGGTGCCAGATATAATTCAAATTTTTGTATTCCATTAAATATTGTTAAAGTTTCTTTTTCAACAATATAATAATTCTTCTGGTTGGGAGAAAATTCACCTGGCGCATATGCACAAAGTATTTCTTCTTCTTTTCCCTCTTCGTTCTTCCTTCTTTCAAAAAGAACAGCCGCCCAAAATTCATCAGAAGCATCAGTTTGTAATATCAGAAGGCCATTACCTGGTATTTGAAGCTTGGGAAGTCTTTGACATTCTAATTTGAGTTCCTTAATCACTGCAGTGGCTTCTGCTAACCATCCTTCACGAAGATGCTTTCAGATTGGGGCTGTCTTTTCTAACAATCTGGGAATGTATCTGTGAACATAATTCAAGACACCTAAGAATCTCTAAATAGTTTTAATGTCTTTTAATTCATCTGGAAACTGAGACAATTTTGTAAGAATATGAGGCTGCATTTGAATTTGTCCATTAACCACATTAATCCCCAAGATATCTATACTGTCTTGGAATAAAACCATCTTTTTCTTAGACAGGACTATACCATGCTTTTGAACTTCAATGATAAAAATCTCTAAATGCTTTAAATGGGTCTCTAAATCTGGACTATGTACAAGAATATCATCAATATATGTTACAATAAAATCATACTTCCCAAAAATAAAATCCATTCGTCTCTGAAAGAATGCAGGAGCATTTTTTAGGCCAAATGGAACCACCTTCCACTGATAAAAACCTGCAGGACATGTAAAGGCAGTCTTGTGTCTATCTTCTTCCTAGACCTGTATTTGATAGTATCCAGATTTCATATTGAACTTACTGAATACTCTGTTATGCTAAATTTTCTGCATGATTGTTTCTGGCCTTGGTAAAGGGTAATGGAAACCCTGAGTTATGGCATTCAGAGGTTTATAGTTAATTACCATTCTTGGTTTACCTCTAACTATCTCTAAGTGGTTTCTAACCAGATACGCTAAACAAGAATAGTGAGACATACTTGGTTCAATAAAGTTCATACTAAGTAGCTCACTTATTTGTTTTCTGATTTCTTGTTCATTTGCAGGGGTACAGGGGATTAATTTTCCTTTGACTCCATTTTCATGTAGAGTCACTATCTCTTGTTTTGGAATTTCAACAGTCCAAAACTGCTAGGGATTATTAGAACAACTTTCCATTAATATTTTATGTATATCAATCTGCTCTTCGGACCATTTTGGGTCAATGCAGGCCTTTTTCTTTGACTCCACTTGCTTCTCATATAATTGCAGAACTTCTTGCCAAATGTTGGAGTCTTTAATGGGTTTGCATGCACCTATTTTCTTCTGGCTATTCTCATTTCTTGCCTCAGAATTCGCTATAGAAAGTCTGGGCACAGCAACAGCCTTCTTTTTTAAATTAATTATCAGCTTATCTTCACTGATAGTAACTGGTAAGACAAAATTGATAAAAGGCATGCCAAGCATTAGACTTGCAGATGAATCAAAGTGTTGAATAGCAGAATTTTTAACAATACTCCCCCCAACTTACAAAGGAATATTATCCACATAGTGTGTTCACTGAACAGACCCTCCAATGGTTTTAGACACTATAATGTTTTGGAGTGGCTTCCAGAGAGATTTAAATAGAGAAGGTCGAGCCAAATTATTAGATCCGCCAGTATCAATAAAAGCATCTACATTTATCCATTCATTACGAACTTGGACTTGGACTGGAATGTAGATCAGACTATTTCTTTTGATGATCTTTTTTAAGAGTGTTTTCTTCGACTCTATTAAACATTGGGACTAGAAAATTGGTAGAAATAGCAGTACTCTTTTTATATGGACAAAAAGAATTAAGTTCAAGCAATTTTTGAGTTGGCTGCTTACTTAGTTGCTTTTCAGTAACAGTTGTATCATAAGCGTCGTCTTTAGAAATGTCTGTAGTTTCTTCTATTTTTTTAGTTTCACTACTGTTAGTCTGATCACTGTAGTGTAGTTCTTCAGAAAAATCACTATTTGTACAAGAAGGGAAAATATTCATTTTTTGTACAAGCGACGAACTACTATCTTCTTCATCTGAAGCTTCTGTTAGGATATATACATCAGAAGCTTCATCATCTAACGCTACTAAAGACCAATCATCTGGAAATTCCTCTATATCAACACAGGCTTTTAGCTTAGAAGAGGAATTGTTAAGACATTTTCTAGAAAAATGGCCTTCCTGCTTGCAAATGAAACAACAATTGTTTTTTCTTGGGTTTTTTTTCTCTTTCTCAAAAATTTAAATTTGCGAAAAGGCTTCCAGGGGTTCGAGACTCTTTTGGGTCTAAACTTTCGATATCTCTTTGATTTCTTCTTCTTTCTAAATGGTGTCCAGGGCAACATTGTTTTGCAGACCTCTGAACTAGGTGTAATATCATGTTCTTTCTTCTGCCAGCACAGATATTTAACCTTTTCGATACATCTAAAGAGAAGATTGACCCAATAGATTTGATCTATCATTTTATTCTAAACATCAAGATCTTTCATAATTAAATCTCCTAAATTTCCTGGAAGCTTGGATAGAAATGCAATTTTCTGAGCAATGTCATGGGAAAGATTTTCTTTAAATACTTTGGCCATAAATTCTTTCCCAAATTGGTCAAGATATTTCAAATCTTTTAGTTCCATTCAGCTTAAGTCTGTGAGAAATTGTTTTTTCTCATCTATTGGCTCAAGTACAAATTGAGTCTTTAGTAAAAGCTCTAGAGTGGCCAGTCCTGCTTCCATGAAAGTTCTTCGTTCTTCATCAGATGGTCCTATCCACCAATCATATACAATTCCGGCCATTATTTTTTCTACTAGGACTATTATAGAAACATTATCTAATTTGGTGGTGACCTGCATTTGATACAAAGCACCAATCCATATCCGAATGGACTCTTTAGGATTGGAAGAATTATCTAAATCAAGAATATACCCACTAGTGTTTGCAGCATATAAATCTTCTTCAATGCGTGGGTATTTTGGGACTTCTTTCAAGACATGAGCTTTATTTTGATTTTTTATGGAGGGGAGAATAAAATAAGGAAACTTAGAAGCTGCCTGATCTAGAGTCATGATTTCTTTCTTTGAAGGGAATTGTTTATCAACTTTGTAGGCTTCCCCTTTTACACTAGCTAGCTTATTTGAAGGTTTTGAAGTTGACCCTTCCACACTAGTGGCTGTAAAGGCTCCTACTGTATCTTCATCTTCTTCTTCTAAATCCCAGTAATTGGGAGTGCTCATAACAAAAGTAAACCTTGAAATCTCTTGGCTTTTTTCTTTTGTTGTCTTTTCCTTCTTTCCTCTTTGGAAATTTTCTCATACTATTGTTCTTCATAAAGTAATCTGAGATTTGCATTGATCAACTCTAGTCGCTAACCCAAGTCATCTAGAACATATTTTGCATGTGCACACCAGATGGTAAGATAGTTTCCTATCTGGTGGACTTCGTCAAGACCAGTGGGGCTTTGAGAGTTATGTTCGAGTAGTGGTGCACATTCAGCTCGGGTTAGTGGTTGTCTAGACTAAGAGGAAGATGTACAGAATTTTGTCTTTGGTGGCCATTTTCCACCTTTGACATATCTATGATTTGCATATTGGAATTCTTCGACATGAGAGAAATTAAATACATATGTTCTAAACATCTTATTAATGGCAAGAAGTGGCTTTTCTTCTAGAATGTACAACTGGTCTAATGAAGTAGATACAATGGACTATGTAGATGGATGGCTATATACATTTTTTGAAACAGATTTACGACCTTTGGTTACTGGTTGCTCGGTTTCAAAGATGGCTGGTAATACATATTTTTTAGGCATGAAAATAGGTCTAGGTATTGATGATCTATCAGGCAAGATTCGGACATGACCATCACTTATAGACATTCTTCTCATTTTGTTTCTTGGAGTGTCTGTTGATGCCAGAAATTTGTATTGAATGTACCAGTCATTAGGAAGAGATTCGGTATCATATGGAACTCCTTCTACCTGAGCATTACTAATTCCAACGATGACACAATCTTTGAGCACAGGTTGCTTTAGCTTAGGATGGATAGTATTTGTAAGCTAGAAAGATGCTTGGACTAACACAGAAAGGTATTCACTATCTTCTATCATTTCAAGGCCTTGGACACTGACTAATAATTTCCAACAGTCTTTTAAATGAATATCAAATAGACTGATAGAATAGTCTGGATAAATAGTACCATATTGGCATCTTGAAGATAGATTTCCTAATATGGTGCCTATACGAGCATGATCATAATTCAGATGTCGGGTGTCAAAAACTTCATATATGAAGGAGTGTTAAGGCCATGCCAAAACAGTGGGGCTAGTCATATTCTTATCCCTCCAAAATGCAGATAAGCAAACCGCTTTTCAACTACATATTTCTTGAATTTTTTAATTTCGTCTTCCGAAAACAAACGTAAACCAACAATCTAGACAGAAGGACCATAAATCTTAATCTTTAGCTCAACTTCTTTCAAATAAATTTTCTTCAATAGACTAAACATAGATGGAACCTAATATATTTCTTTTGAACTTAAAACCAGGGGATTCCAATTCTCAGGGTCTTCAACCATTTCATGTTCATTTAAGTCATTCTCAACAGAACGAGAATCTACCTCAATAACAGTGCGTCTATCAATATTTGAAAATGATCTTAAGAATTTGGCCATGATTATAAACTAGACTAGAGATTGATTAGAGCAACTTTTATCTACACAACAATTGTATAACAAGAGCTTTTCGAAGGCTTCCTGGCTGGCTTTAGGCTTTGTCTGTAGTTTATAAACTTAGGATCTGAATGGGGCTCTGATACCAAAATATAGGAAGGCTTAAGAAAAGTAAGCAAAGTAGGACTTACTTCAAAATCAATATGAAGATTATTGAAGAGCAGGCCTGAAACACGAATTTTCTTCTCCTCAACCGAACATGCGAGCACTACGACCTCTCTCCTCAAGTCTTCAAAATGCCTTCGCCTTACAATTCAAGGTTCTTTCGGATAACAAAAATTGTCCTCAAACAGGTGGCCTAATAGGCTTCGATATTAATTCAAAAGAAAAACTTACAGAGCTTACAATATTACAATAACAGATTGAGAAGCACTATGTCCGATGCCTCTCTGTTTTAATTCATCTTCCATTTATAACCTTCTAAAGAATCTAAATTTACCTAAGACATGACATGAGGCAAAAATAATTGAGGGTCCTATCGGTATTTCTTTCACCGACGATGTCTACTCAACCTTTCCAGTACAATAATTTAGCTACAACATGTGACCACATTATCACATTGCTAGCTAATTGTACAAATATTCTACCAGTCCCTTTTCTGACTTTGGTCAGAATCATAGTCATCAAACTCATCATCACTAGAGGACAATTGCCTTTCAAATGATTTTTTCTAAAGATTCACGAGATAGTTGTATTCCACCATCTTTTCGTACTCTTTGTCCTAGTGGAAAGCATTCGGATCTTGCGCATCTGGATAGCTGTCTTGAAAAGTAGATTCTCCAATTTTTCCTTTTCCTTTAGCATCTACTTTAGATGTATGTCCGTTTCGAATTTACTTTCATTTTGTGGAGGTTGTGCTATTGTGGAGTAAACATGACGTCATGTTTCTCCCACTTGTTAAGGAAGGGCAATGGATTGATTTCAATATCCAAAAAGGAATCTTTAAAAACTTTTCAGAACACCGGAGAAGGTTGCACTGCCAGCTCAACACTATCTAGAAGCTCCCATTTGAATATTTGAAACATTTTAGTAACTGATTCCACTGAATGTTGCACCCAAGATTTACAGTTTTCATTATTGAATGCTTTAGTTTCCATCCAAGCTCAAAAATTACTGAAGTGCAAATTTTGTTTGAAATCAACAAACTAATTAGATGAACAACATTAGTATTCTAGTTTCCTTAAATAATAGTGATTGTGATTAACGAAGTGTGATTAATCATAAAGCATAAAACTTTGGGTTCACCTTGAATTTCATCTAACTGTTGCAGTACCTGTCTTTTCTCTGTTAATTTTAACATCCCAAAATATTTAAACCAAAGATCCAGTTATTTAATTCTTTCAATATTATTACTAGTCATTATTTCTTCGATAATTTCTTGACAGAAAACCTGTGAAAATGGATTAGGAGAAATTTTCTCTCAAAATCGTAAACTCTGATAATCCCAAGGAGATGAGAAAGTCCTTAGGTATTGTAGAGTTTGTTGGACACATTAGCATGTTCTTATAGATGGCTTTTTCCGAAAAAACCCTCCTTTGATTTCCCAGTCAACAAAATTTTCAAAAATCTCATATTGAGGGAAAGTATCATTGGAGGCATAATTTTCATCATTTCCCTATAAAAAGGGTGCTTCTAGTTCTTCAAAAATATCAAAATCCTTAGCGACCGACGATATCTTTCTAAGTCTACTTTGATTGGAATGGCTTCTAAATCTAGCATTTGAGCTCCTGTATATATGCTTAAAGCAAAATCTACTCCTCCAATCAATTGATAATAATTTAATACCTTTAAGACCTAAATCATATTTGCAGTGAATTGAGATGACCACATATTAGCCAGTTGTTTAAAATAGATCTTCACCTGCATGTTGGGCAAAGGATATATATTTACCAGATCAGTACTTAATCCCAAAGATATACCAACATTTTTTGAAGTCCATACTTGACATCGTCTAATCCACTGATTTCTTCTCAGTCGCAGACCTACCACTTTCTTAATTTCTCTTGTCAAATGACTTGCATGATTTTCCAGAATTCTGAACCTCTCAACAAATGTGCTAAAATTGTCATCCTGAGGTCCTTTTCCAAGTATAATAAAATGACTTTGTAGAGTTGAAACAAAGGCTTTATTCATGTCTCTAGTTAGAGAATCGGCTAAAAAATTGGAGTTGCCTAGTATCCACTCGACATCAAAATCAAATCGCTGAAACCAAATCTGCCAAGAGAGTAATCTTCCTCTAGCAAGTTGTCTTGAAATTTTGGCAGATAAGGAATATTTGAAATTCATAGAATCAGTTCTTATGAGAAATTTCACCACTGCCAGATATAATTCAAATTTATGTATTCCATTAAATATTGCTAAAGTTTCTTTTTCATCAATATAATAATTCTTCTGGCTGGGAGAAAATTCACCTGACGCATATGCTCAAAGTATTTCTTCTTATTTTCCCTCTTCGTTCTTCCTTCTTTCAAAAAGAACAGCAGCCCAAAATTCATCAAAAGCATCAGTTTGTAATATCAGAAGGCCATTACCTGGTATTTGAAGCTTGGGAAGTCTTTGACATTCTAATTTGAGTTCCTTAATCGCTGCAGTGGCTTCTGCTAACCATCCTTCACGAAGATGCTTTCAGATTGGGGTTGTCTTTTCTGAGAATCTGGGAATGTATCTGTGCACATAATTCAAGACACCTAAGAATCTCTGAATAGTTTTAGTGTCTTCTAATTCGTTTGGAAACTAAGACAATTTTGTAAGAATATGGGGCTGCATTTGAATTTGTCCATTAACCACATTAATCCCCAAGAAATCTATATTGTCTTGGAATAAAACCATCTTTTTCTCAGACGGGACTATACCATGATTTTGAACTTCAATGATAAAAATCTCTAAATGCTTTAAAGGGGCCTCTAAATCTAGACTATGTACAAGACTATCATCAATATATGTTACAATAAAATCACACTTCCCAAAAATAAAATCCATTCGTCTCTGAAAGAATGCAGGAAAATTTTTTAGGCCAAATGGAACCACCTTCCACTGATAAAAACCTGCAGGACATGTAAAGGCAGTCTTGTGTCTATCTTCTTCCTGGATCTGTATTGGATAGTATCCATATTTCATATCGAACTTACTGAATACTCTGTTATGCTGAATTTTTTGCATGATTGTTTCTGGCCTTGGTAAAGGGTAATTGATCCAGGTGGATGTTGGTGGCCACCCACCTATCCCATTTGAACCCCCACAATTGTCTGTTTCAGCATTTTCAGTTTCCTTAATTGTAGCACAACTTACTATTTTTAGCAGTTTTTCGGGTCCTGAACTTCCGGAGCCGTTTTGAGGCCCTAAACGACATTTTTTGGGGAATCCAGGGGCAACATGGGTCCATGGAATGGATCGATGTTGCCCGTTCCAACAATGATAGTGCTCGAATAGATCTTTCTAATGAGCTATTGTACGCGTCAAACGGAGATCATATGCTAAAGTTACGACCCCGGGAAGTTGAGTACCAACTTACCCCCAAACGGGGCCCACAGTTTGGCGTTTCATCTCCTAGGGTTAGGTTTTGGAATGTTAAGGGTTTTTCATTGTTTCTCAACAATAAATAGGCCTCCGAGCCTCATTGTAACACAGTTCAGAGGCATGTAGCCATCACATCTCTTCTCAGAGATAAGCTACCATCACCCTAGCTAGTTTAGTTCCATTTCTGATTGTAAGCATGTTTCAGTATTTTCCATTAATGAAATGAAGTATTATTTCCGCTGCATCTTTGTGTATATGGTTATCTCTGTAATTTGTTGCATTCTTGTTTAAATCCGGATCAAGGACAAGTCATCAAGCATTTGCATCTACAAAAATGTCAACAATAGAGTTATGGCATCAAAGGTATGGGCATATAAATCCTAATGATTTAATATTACTTCAATAGAACACAATGGTTGAACGTATTCCTGTTATGAAGAATGATCATGTTGAATGTGAAGCATGTGTACTTGGCAAGCAAAATAGAGAGGAATTTCTTACACATAAATAAAAACTATAGAAGGAAATACTTGAATTAATTCATACTGATGGAGTCTGGAATTTTCTTGTTTTCGTTGATGATAGATCTAGGTATACATGAGTCTATTTCATAAGAAAGAAGAGTGATGTTTTTGAGTACTTTAAAGCGTTCAAGAGTATGGTGGAAAAACAAACTGGAAAGTGCATCAAAATTATCAGATCTGATTAGGGGGAGAATATAAATCAAGAAATTTGATCATTATTGTAAAAGAAATGGGATTCTATAACAATTTACAGTGTTGCATACACCTCAACAAAATGGAGTTGTTGAGATGGAAAACAGATCATTAGAAGAATCTGCAAGCAGTATGCTTCAAGGTAAAAATATTTCTAATGTTTTTTGTGCTAAAGCCATTAATACTGTTGTTTATTTCAGAAATAGGAGTCCAACCAAAATTTTAGAGCTTAAAACACTTTTGAATCATTTTATGGGTATAAAGCAAAAGCGAGTCATTTAAGAGTTTTTGGATGCAAGGCATTTTCTCATATTCGAAAGGATGAAAGAAGAAAACTTGATGCAAAGTCAATTATGTGCATATTTATTAGTTATTGTGATGATCAAAAAGCATAAAAGTTGTTTAATCCTAGTTCCCATAGATTGCTTGTAAGTAGGGATGTGGTGTTTCATGAGAATGCATATGAAGGTGATAGAATGAATAATATTGGTGTATGGCATGATATTGATGATTATGCAAAATAGATACAAGTGTTGAGCACAAATAGGAACAAGCACAAGAACAGGTGCAGGTTCAAGAGCAAGGATCATCAAGTAGTCATGATAGTCCAAGAAGAGTTGAAGAGACTCCACAAAGCACAAAGAAAGATTAAAACTCCAAGAAGGTCATCACGTCAAATTTAGGCACCTATAAGGTATAAAGATTATGCATTAATGTCTCTTGTAATGAATTTTGTATAACCTTCAAGCTATGAAGAAGATAAAGAATATAAATAATGGAGAGATGCAACGAATGAAGAATATAACTCTATAATGAAGAATGACACGTGGGAATTAACAAAATTGCCTAAAACTAAATTTCCCATAGGGTGTAGATGGTTGTATAAATCCTTGTTTAATGTTGATAGAACTATTAATAAGTGTAAGGCTATATTGGTTGCAAAACGTTATTCACAAAAAGAGGGAATTTATTATGAAAATACTTTTACACTTGTAGCTAATTCGAACACAATTAGGATCATGATTGCATTCTCTACAAAGCATAATTGGAAAATGCATCAGTTAGTTGTCAAATATTATTTTTTTAATGGTGAGTCAAAAGAAGTTTGTTTGGTTCAACTTGAAGGGTCTATAAAATAGGGACAAGAGCATCAGGTTTACAGGTTAAAGAAAGCTTTATATGGTTTGAAACAAGCACAAAGATCTTGGTATGTGAAAATTGATTCTTTCTTTTATGAGATGGGTTTTATGATAAGAAAAAAATGATCCTAACTTGTACATCAAGAAATATGGTGGGAATGTTTCTTTTGAATAATATATATATATATAATATATATAATATTGATCATCATAACAAACAATTCATCTAAGTTTATTGACGAAATTATAAGTCAGTTGTCACAGGTATTTGAGATGAAGGATCTTGGCGAATTACATTATTGTTTAGGTCTTGAAGTTTGGAGGGAATTTGGTAAGACACTAATCATACAAAGAAAATATAAATGGGAAATCCTTAGAAGGTTCAATATGATTGAATGCAAGGCATTATCTACTACTTTAGAGCAGAATTCTAAATTGTCCAGTGATGATCGAACCAAAGAGGTGAATGGAATCTTGTATCATCAATTGGTAGGAAGTTTGAACCACCTTACCACTACCAAGCCAGATATAACATATTTTGTCAACATGCTTAGTTAGTTCATGGCTAAGCCTTTTGAAAGCCACTAGAAAGCAGCAAATAATGTCCTTAGATATAGAAAGGAACACTTCATTTTGGTATTATGTATACTGATGAAGTTGATGTTGATTTGGCAAGTTATTCCAATTCTCACTGGGATGGAAATCCATATGACTGGAAATATTTTATTTCATATGTGTTCAATATAGCTTCAAGAGAAATATCATGGAACGGTAAGAAACAACCAATTTTCCTTGTCATCTAGTGAAGCTGACTATAAATCATTAAGCAATGTTATTTGTGAAGCAATATGGCTTAGAGGAATACTTGAAGATGTTGGAGAAACACAACAAGCACCTACAGTAATCATTGCAATCAAAGAACTATCAAATTAGCAAACAATCCTATATATCATGCAAGGTCAAAGAATATAAAAAAACAACATCATTTTGTAAGAGAAAAAGTGCAATCAAGATAAATTGAATTAACATATTGTAATATAGGTGGAAAGTTGGCTGACATATTCACCAAGCCTCTTGGAAAGGCTAAATTTGAAATTTGTAGAACCAAGTTGTGTGTTGTAGAAAATCCAAATTATGTTGTAAGCCTAGCTAAGACTTAGACCAATAGGCAAGTTAACATTTAGGTTATGATTAAAGGAAGGTGTTGGAAATAATCACAACAAGTACATTCTAGATTGTTGATGTCAGTGAGCGGGAAGTTAATAGTCGATAGGAGTAGGTAGAAAATAAATAAGAGTCGGTGAAATATCTGTAGCTTCTCTGTTTGGCTTTATGTATAAATTACAATGCCTAGGAATGAAATCATCAAGTTGTTGTGTTGAGTGTTATCTCTGATAGTTTTAACATTTTCTAATTCATTAAATGAGACAAATTTATTGCTTTGTTCTTTGAATGGGTCTTTGGCTTAATCACCCCCTCTTTTCATTTGGAGAGATTTTTACATTAAAGTATCCTCCAATGATGAAGCCAATTCCATCAATGCATTTGCACAAAAATTCTATTGAATCCTAGAAAAAAGAATCTCCATTAAAAACAAGTATAGAAATATTAAGAGAAAAGTAGGAAATACCAGAGTGGTGATGCTTGAATTTTGTGAAAAACTATTTTTGATTCTGAATGTTGTCTTATAACTATAGAATTGCGTTATTATAAAGGCATAATCCACCTGAGGCTCCCATGAAGTTAATTTCACATCCTAAACTTTTCTTCCATATATAATTATCCATTTCTAGGACATCTGCAGCCTCAAGTTTAGTCTCATGGAGCATGAGAGTGTTTTGTTTCTCTTTTCTTATGAGACATTTGATCGATTCTTGCTTTCTCTAACTGCTCGGTCCCCTACAGTTATAGTGTTAAGAAATCTAGGAAATCATTAGTTAGGAGATTTATCTTCTTGATAATTGCTTGTGATATACTTTTACTTCTTGATTATGATCTTCTCTTCTTAAGGTTATTATTTTGTTCTTTTCATCAAGACAATTACCAAATCATGATTTAACAACAAAAGACAAGAGACACAGTATGTAGGCTTGTTAGCTAGGGCCAAAACCTCTCACTCTTTGAGAGGAAAACCCAAATGAAATTCTTCTGATAGATCTTCAATCGACGAACACCAAGACAACAAAAAAGACCCTTAACACTAGAGTCCTACCAAGACCAAGTCACTAACCTCCTTACTACTCTTCCTCTTTTCTTTCTCCGCTTCCTTATAGAATCCCAGACTCTTCCTTTCCACACTTCTCTTTTCAACTTCCATGAGAATATTGGTCTCTTAGGTCAACCCTATTTCAGAAACCCTAGAACAATTTCACTCCTTGATTAGTCTCTTCAAGAGAGAGAGACTTATAAAACTTCTACTCGGCTTCTTCAAGTGAGATCCTTTACCCAAACAAGATCACCTCAATGTAGCTGCAAGTTCTTTTGACCCTCACTAGATGCCTTCAGATATGTTTCCTTCACACGTGGGACAGTATACTAGCCGAAATCAGACTTCCCAGAAGTGTTCCTTCCTTTGTTGTCCTTCTTTGGTCATTCACTTCTCTTTTCTAGTCCTTCTTCGCACTTATGATTGTAGGCATGTCTTCACCGAACTGCTTGCCTTCTAATGAGGTCGGGCACTGCTATATATACATGCTTTCTCATGTCCTTTAGTTTGACATGATTACTTTAAGGAGGGTCGACATCATCTTCTAGGTTTCTCCATTCGGTGTAGGCCGACTTGAAGAGGGCTAGTTACAAGGTCTTGGAGAATGAGTTTACATAGACAAGTGTGACCCTTTACAATGTGTAACATGTATTCATTACATGATAATGACTCTTTATACTTTATGACTAGATGAAAAAATTCCTAAAGGCTCTCAATGGGAGCCTTAACTAAAAATAAAATATTGTGCTCATGAAACCCATGAAGCAAGAATTACAATAATTTTATTTTCCTTCTTTACATATCTTACATAAAATCACAATTACATGTCATTATGAATATTGAACCTAGTTCACTTTTCAACACTTCTTCTTAACTAGGGAGGTATTCATAATGGTACTCAGTTATTCTCAATCTGAAGAATTTCTCATAAGAAGAATTGGATTGGTAACCCATTTGTTTAGCATCATATCAACTAGCATTGTTACATAGCAAGGCCTTGACTAATAGCTCTATCTCTCCACAATATTTGAGCCCAATTCTAGCAATACAAATGATTTATAGACACCTCATTATTGTCTCTCTTGGAAAATACCCCACCCGAGTTCTTAGTGTGTGTTCCATGAGGACTAGTCTTATCTTGGATTCCCCGGTCCTCAAAGAATATAGGTCCTCCATGGCTACTCTTATCTTGGATGCCCTATCTCATCCTCAAAGAATATCGGATGCCAAATGATTACCTAATCCTCTCATTCTACCTTCCCAGGTGAAGGCCAGAATGATGTGTCCATCTCTCCCTGTCAATTAGGGAGGACATATCTATTCCAATAAATGAATTTACTCATTCCTACAGAAGGAACATACCTAACCTCCCTCTTGGCTTAGGAATTTCTAAGTTTCTTCCAAGTAAGAAACTTATTTCTAGGCTCCCTCTTAAATAGTGACCTGCAGCAACTCCTCGGGTGGATATGATGGGTCAAACAACTGCTTGAAGAACTCCTTCCTTCGGTGCCATGAATTGCTTTTGTCACATAGCCTTCATCTTTTGAGATTTATTCAAAGGGCAAAGACCATCCATCAATTTTATCCATGATTTAGTCATGTCATCATTTATCTTATTAGAAAGTGATCTATCAGTCTACATCTGATATTGCTTCATGTTATGCTACCTTCATCATGATTTCTTCTTCAGAAGGTTCTTGCATCCTTCTACATGGTTCTCTTGGAAGACATCCATATTTCTTCCCTTTGGTAGCCTTGTATAAGCCCATTTAGATATTAGTTCATAAATAATGAACACTTAAATAACTACCTTTGTGATGGTATTTCATCATGACATCTTCTTGTAGGCATCAACATCCTGCATACATGTTGACACCTTCTAAAGATATGTATTGTCAAGTGTCTCCATCTTTTTGTAGACTTCCATCATAGCCTTCACATCTTTCTGGTAGATATCATAGTAAAATCTTCTTGGTCTTTTGGATGTTGACTGCCTTTACCATTGTTGCATATATCTCTTCCTTCCTTTCTTCACACATGTCGTTCCTAGGAGCTTCAAAGTTCCTTAGTTGTAGTCAACCACCTCATACTCCATGTGATGACATATTATGTTTATTTCATCTAATAAATATGTGACCCATGCATTCTTACATCTGTTTGAGGGAAGAGATTCTTTCTTCGATTATGGTTCTTTAGATAGGGAAGTGATCCGTGTTGCCTGCAACCATATGACATGACTTCCATAATATCAAGTGCGAGCATACATACCTCATCTTTCGTTTGGGTCATCCATACTTCCTATATCATCTTCCTTTGAATGAAGAAACTTCATCCCCTTGATATGCTTCATTTTTAAGTCATCATACCATCATCCCTTGAATTCCACAAGTTTGGAATTCAACACTTGATTTTCCCTCATGATCGGTGAATCCTTACAATGAAGATTTCATAAGAGAATCTGGAGGATATTGCATATCTTATACTATAGATGTTATCTTATTTACCAATGTATGATGAGCCTTGTCCTAGATGACTTCTTCATTTTTACATAAGTATCACTTGTTCTTTCAATGAGGTTTCCAAGAGTTATATCCTTCATAGTTGATTGCCATAAATTTTGTTCCAGACATCCTTCATGTTGCCTATGTCACAGGCTCTTTGGATGCTTCTATCATGATTCCATTCTCTAATATGATGCATCCTATATTATTTACAATGCTTCCTATCTATAATTTAAAAGAGAATAGTACCTTTCAATGAAGGATATTATCTCAATCATAGTAGACATCTCTCACTTCCTCCTTCTTAGGTTTATCTGTCCCAGGTTCTTCCACTTCTTTGGTAATATGGGATTCTTCATTATTCCTCTTGTTATTGTCCCTTTTAAGCTTAGGATTTTCTCTTCTATAGTGCCCATATTCTTTACATCAATAGCACTACACCTTAGCCATGTTCTTCTTTTTCTTTTGAGGACCAAATTTTCCAAACTTCCCTTTTCTTCTTGTCATAGCAGCATATGCTTGATTCTACTTATTTGATCCTGCATCAGTTTTTTCCTTCAGTTTGGTTTCTTCGATCTTGCATAATGACCATAGATCCTGGAAAGGGGTGGCTTCTTTCTTCCCATAAATACTTGAAGTGAAGTTGCCCCATTCCTCTGGTGGTGCATTCAATGCTACAATGGCCATTTATTACATTATTTCACCCAGATCTTGAAGTTGATCTCTTATTTATGAAATCCTCATAAAATATGAGGCTATTCCTTCTTCCTTTGAGATATTTAGTTTGTAGAGTTCTTGTCTTAGAGAGATCTCTCATCCTGCAGTACTCACGGAAAACAACTCTACTAATTTGTATATATTGTTGTTGCAGTGTATAATTTTGATACATATGGGATGAGAGAGTCTTTGATGGATTCTATGAGAGTCCTTTGGGCCCTCACTTCCCCTTTCATGAATCTATCATGTGCTTGAGTATATTATTTGGCAGGTTGGGTTATTGACCCCTTGATGTGATCCATAACTTCATTCTCAATGAGGATTATTTTTTTTCTTTTCTTCCACTCAAGGAAATTTGAAGCCCCAACCAATTTTTTGGTTTCCTTGCAAAAAGACATTTTGATAGTATCAGATGAATTCGTAAACTTACTTGAGTATATGTTGTTCTTTTTACTTTCTTCCTCCTTAATCTTGATGTTGATGTGGATAGTAGAAGATTACTCCTTGAAACATTAATGAAAGAGATCTTTCATTACAAACTATTGGGTGAGTTAATTGTGAGTTAAATCTCTATCATTAAATTGTCAACCCCAGGTTCGTGAACTAATTAGGTATACGTGTACTATATGTACTAGGTGATTATTTCTTATAATATATTAATATAATGCAAAAAACTTGAAACTAATTACAAATAAAATAACGAAAGCAAATTAAAATCAAGTGCACACTTTCTATCTCAAGCATGTTCTCTCTCAATCACTTTCTCTCTCAAAAACTAGCTCTACGAAAACCAGCAATTCTAATTTAAGCTATGAAATGAAAAAGTAATTTAATCTAGTAGTCTATGAGATTACTATTGTGTCAATCCAATCTAAACATAAGGAAATTAAATCAATCTTAACAAAACAACATTAATGAAATATACATAAAAACATATAATCAAAATATCATAAAAGAAACTAAACTAAACTTACATAAATGAAATAACATAAATATTTACAACAAAGTAAATAGGTGCCCAAGTTGTGATTGATGGGGGCCCTCCACTCCTCAGCAAGCACACTAAACGATTATCAAATCTTTGAGATCAAAGAAGCAACATATATTCCATAAAATGAAGTTGGTGAAAGTTCCAAAGATATTACAATAATTAAACTCTCTTCCTCTCTATCCTCACTTTACAAATTACATTAATCATTTATTCTTCATTATTATCTATTCTATAAGATCTCGTATCTTGGATGGAACACATTAGAATGAAGGATACACTTCTATTTATACAAAAAATTAAGATAACTAATCAATCAATGTAGATCCACAAATCTCTCCTAGATCCACAATTATCTTTTGTGGTTACAACCAATTACCTAAAAGTATGAGATACAAATACTCTCACACATATTTAGGAGACACATATCAAAAAATCCATGATTCTTCTCCTTTGAATGTGCTTAGTCAATGATCCAAATCTTCTACAAATATTCCACAAAACTTCATGAGTTGAAATTGAAATTCAAATTTGTCACAGTTGAGTGGAAAAATAAGGCTCTTCTAGAATCTTCAAATATCCCTACAACATCATAAAACACATCCCACTTATATATATATATATATATATATATTATTATATATATATATATATATATATATATATTATATATATATATATATATATATATATATATATAAAATATGCTAATTTCATAATATGTAATCATAAATTCTCTTAAAATACTTAAAATAAATGACTTGGAAAATAATAATGATAAACCCATATGATAATACAAATGGTATTAATGTGGTTATGGAACTGTAGAATATGGTAAAGAGCTACAAAATATTGTAAAATGATAAAAATGAGGGTGAAAGAGGATGACATTTGGAGGCCCAACATTTCCCCCCAACTGAAGATGGTGCATGTCCTCATGCAACTTTGCATTGATTCCTTTAATCATAACTTGATCTTCTTGAAATATTTTGCTTCTATATGAACTTTGGATTTGTATTGCTTCTCTTTTAACTTTGCATAATCAGATCATTTGATAACTTTATTCTCTTTGCAAATTGTACTTTGAAAGACATTTGATTGCAACATATTTTTTATGGTTGGTTCTTGTGTGACAACCAAAAATTTATGAGTATTGGTTCTTGTGTAACAATATTCTTCTTATTTTTGGTGCATCAAATTACTTGAACACATTGAGAATTCCTTTTTAAGGCCCTATAGTGGTTGTGATCCATTAATGTGCTTATTAATTGATCATTGCAAAACATATAAACATTTGGAATCAAAATGCAATAATAGTTGTTTGGGAAAGATATGTTGATCAACAATGTATGAGGAATATGTAATATGGAAAAAAAGCAAAACAAAAAGGTAATTGATATTTCCCCTCCCCCCGAACGAGAGGGGATGGCGAAGCTCTGGTTCTAGGGTTTCACTAAGCGAGGGACAGAGGGCAACAGGCACCCATTGAGACACAGGGAGGAGGGAGCATTGCTCCCTCCTACAGTAATATGGTAGCAAACAGAGGATGAGGAGGTAAAAAGAACAAACCTCCACAACCTTTGGAGAGCAAGACAAAAAACATTGAAATGCAGAAGGAGGAAGGCAGCAAAACCCATGCAGAGCAAGGGAACCATGAAGAAGACTGTCAGGAGGAAAAAGAAGAAGACAGAGGTCAAGGGTCAGAGAACAGAGCCAATATGGGTCCTTGTAAACCCAAAACCATTACTAAACCTCGAGTTATTTTGAATGATCTAGATATGCAAGCGCACAGAGATCACATGGAAAAATATGCCATCATATGCAAAATTATGGGAATCTGGCCATCAGAGAAAGCGTCGTACACCTGGATAAAATAAAAATGGAACCAAGGGGGGAATTAAATATACATCTTGGATCCAAAGGTTTTTTTATTATGGTGTTTATGAACATGGAAGACAGAGACAGGATTTTTGAAGGAGGGCCATACTTCTTTGCAGTTGCTAGTCTCTATATGCGGCCGTGGACAATGAACTTTGTGCTAGAATGAGAAACCTTCACTTCGATACCGGTATCGATTAGACTATACTCCTTACCTTTAGATTATTGGATGTTGGAATCTTTAAAAGCTATAGGCAATAAATTAGGTCATTTCTTAAAAATATTAGAGGCAACTCCAAGGGGAAAATATACATCCTATGCCCGTATATGCGTGGAGATGGACCTATCAGGAGCCCTCCCTGATGAGGTCATTCTAGAAGTCTATGACAAGGAATGGGTTCAAACAGTTGACTATGAACATATCTCGTTCAGATGTCACAAGTGTCATGAGCATGGGCACCTATCGAGACATTGTCCTCTTAATAGAAAGGAGGAAAACCTAAATACTAGCAAAGGGAAAGACCAGACAGGTTTCACCAGAGTAGAAGGAAGAGGAAAAGGAGGGGGAAGGAAGAAACAAAAGAACACTATTGGGAATGATAAAACTAAAATTCACAACAGGTTTGAGACTTTAGGAGAACAAGAGGCAGATGGAGGGGATCACGAGAGTACAAAGAAGAAGACAGCTAGGGGGAAAGAAAGAGGGACCAACATGGAGTTCACTCAGGAATAGAATGAACACACAATGGATCCTTTGAGTAACATGGAAATAAAAAAAGACCAGGAAATGTCTCAAAGTGAAAGTGGCACAAAGGATCAAGACTTATAGGAGATCCCAGAAAGGGAAAACCTAGAGCTGGAAAAGTTTCTAGAATAGGGAGGAAACCTGGGAATCAACTCCATCCCTCAGGAGGATGTGGACAAGGTCCAAAATATATTCCTAAACAAGTCAAACCAAACAGCTACAAGAGTCAAAATGGGATATGACAACTAGGAAAACAAAGGACTTCCTCAATTGGATTAATAACAGGAAAACTAACAAAGAATCTAGGGAAGAGGAGGGGAAGGAAAAGACAAAAAGAAATACTACTAGAGTGTGGAAAACTCATGATTGAATCAGGAAGGATGAAAGACCTTTCCAATTACTCCTTTAAAACCCCACCTCAATGAAAATTACAACTTGGAACATTAGAGGACTTGGGAGTAGAAGAAAACAGAGGAATTTAGGTAAAAGAATCAAAGAGGAAAAACCTGACATAATATTCATACAGGAAACAAAATGCTCTATGGAGAGGATCCATGGAAAACACAACAAATGGTTAAATAGATATGAATACCTTGAAGTTAAGGAAAATAAATATGCTGGTGGCATTCTCACTCTATGGGATCCACAGAAATTTTGTGTGATTGATGCGGAGGCATCCAAACATCACCTTTCACTGATTCTCCAACCGATGGGTGACAGACAATGTTACATGATCACCAATGTCTATGGTCCACAGCCAATGGAGGACAAACTTCGACTCTTCACAACACTGGAGGATATGAAGAAGAGATATCCAGCTCTACCTTGGATTCTTGGAGGTAATTTTAACATAACAAAATCACTCATGGAGAAGAAAGGAGGAACTAGAACACTTGGCAGAGACTTAGTTGCCTTCCAGAACTTCATCACCAATATGAAACTAGTTGATATGGAAACAAGCAATGGAATCTTCAATTGGAATAACAAAAGAAGGGGACCTACCCAGTTAGCCTCCAAATTGGACAGATTTATTGTTTCAGAGGAACTTCTTCTCAGGGGAGGAAACATTACTGCACTCATTCTACCTTTTGGAGGTTCAGATCACTGGCCTATCCAATTTGAAGCTTCCCTCTTTGGCAAACCTAGGAACACCCCCTTCAGGTTTGAGAATGCTTGGCTCACTCATTCAGATTTCCTCACCAAAATTGAAGAATGGTGGAAGGAAGAGCTTCACCTTCAAGGTACAAAAATGTTCCTTCTAAACAGCAGGCTCAAACACATTAAAGGCAAATTGAAAGAGTGGAACAAAAAAGAATTTGGTAACATATTCAAAGCTAAGGAACATGTGGAAAAGAAACTAGAGGAAATAAACCAGATTCTTATCATTGAAGGCTACACAAAGGAAAGGAAAGAGATGGCAGAGTCACTCTAGAAGGAGTGGGACGATAGATGCCTTCAAGAGGAAATATTCCGGAGACAGAAATCCAAAGTGCAATGGATTAAAGAAGGGGAGAGAAACACCAAATTATTTCACGGATCCACCATAGCTCACAGAAACAACAATAGAATTGTGAAACTTACAGACCAACATGGAATAGAGAGAAACACTCACGAAGAGATGGAGAAGGTTCTACTCCAGCATTTTCAGAAAATTGCTGAGGAAACCTCAGAAGATAGATACTAGTCTGTGAAAATATTTACTCAATACATCCCTAAATTGGTCACTAGAGAAGATAATTTCAACCTCAACAGACCAGTAATAGAGGAAGAAATAGAGGAAGCCGTGAAAGAGATGTAAAATGGGAAAGCACCAATCCTGGATGGCTTTAATGTAGACTTTTTCAAAGCCTGTTGGAGGATAGTGAAACAGGACATCCTAGAGGTAGTGGAAGACTCTCGAAGATTTAAGACAATCTTAAAGGCACTCAACGAATCTTTCATATCCTTAATCCCCAAA
Source organism: Pinus taeda (assembly GCA_000404065.3). Taxonomy (NCBI): domain Eukaryota; kingdom Viridiplantae; phylum Streptophyta; class Pinopsida; order Pinales; family Pinaceae; genus Pinus; species Pinus taeda. The sequence continues at coordinate 76,430 of APFE030789929.1, forward strand.
CAGGAAAAGGTCACCTCTCCAGATAGATTTAGACCTATAGCATTATGTAATGTGATATACAAAATTATGTCCAAAGTCATTGCTAACCGGCTCAAACCTCTCCTCCCAACCCTAGTGTCAGAGGAGCAAACAGGCTATGTGGAAGGAAGACAAATTCTAGATTATATAATTCAAGCTCATGAAATGGTTCATTCACTCATTACAAACAAACAGGCAGGAATGATTATGCAGCTGGACATAGCAAAGCATATGAAAAGCTTAGCTGGTCATACATAAGAGAAATATTAAAATCCTATGGCTTTGATCACAATTGGATTAACTGGGTTATGGCGCTAGTTAGCACTACTAGCTGTTCAATTCTTCTCAATGGCTCTTCTTCAAGAACCTTCAAGCCTTCTAGAGGTCTCAGGCAAGGAGATCCTCTTTCTCCTTTCCTTTTCATTCTAATGATGGAAGGGTTAGGGAGAGCTATCAGAGCTGCTAAGGAGGAAGGGAGAATTCAAGGTTTGAGACTTACTCAAGGCGGGGACACAATGACACATCAGGAATTTGTGGATGATACCATGCTTCAGGTCACACCCACTGTTAAGGATGCCAAAGCATTCAAACAGATTCTGAGTGAATTTTCTAGGGCAACATGCATAGAGGTAAGTCTTATTAAATCAAAGATTTTCTTTTTTAATACAGATATTTCAATACAAAGAAATATTTCCAGAATTTTGGGCTTTCAAGGGTAGTCACTCCCTACGAAGTACCTAGGAGTTCCTCTCACTGACAAACCGCTTCACAAAGATATCTAGGAGCCTGTTCTTAATAAGATAAAAGACAAGATTAGCAAATGGACAAATAGAGCACTAAATCTAGTAGGGAGACTGGTTCTCACTAAGGCTATCCTCCAAAGTATCCCTATCTATATGCTATCTACCATTCCAGCACCAACTAGTGTAGTTACTAATATAAGAAACATTCAGAGAGACTTTCTGTGGGGTAAAGAAGAAGAAAAGAAGAAATGGGCCCTTGTGGCATCGGACAGAGTGTGCAAACCTAAGTCCCATGGTGGTTTGGGTCTGCATGACCCAGGAATTCTTAATAGAGTTCTTGGAGCCAAAATCTGGTGGAGATGGCTAAAAGAAATATAAGCCCCATGGGCAAAACTTTGGAAGAAAAAATATGCTAGTGAATGGCAGGAGAAGAATCTAATCAGAATGACAGGACAAGTAAAAGGTTCTGCAATTTGGAATAGGGCATGGGAGAACAGGGCCCTAGTCCAAAATCACAGTTTCTGGGAGATTAGAAATGGAAGCCTGGCTTGGTTCTGGGAGGATAACTGGCAGCAAGAGGACAATATCCAAAGTAAAGAATTAGCAGATATTCACACTGATACCACCAACAAAGGATTAAGGTGGGTAAGTGATTATTGGGACCAATCAAGGAACAATGGGAAATGGAGAACATGGAAACTTCCAGATTACAGAGAAATGGGCATGCTGCATACTCAAGCTATAGCCCTTAAGGGTCTTTTAGACAAGAGACAAATCTTAAACTCAGACTTGGATGATCAACTAAGATGGGGAAAGAACAAGGCAGGTCTCTTCAATCTCAATGAAGCCAAAAGGATAGATGTAAGGTTTAATCTTTCAAACATATAAGACATGGAAAGAAATCTGGGAAAATCCTCATTGGATGAAAGTCAAACTGTTCAAGTGGCTGGCTCATCAGGGCAAGATTTTGACATGGGATAACCTTAAAAAAAGAGGCTTCGTTGGCCCCTCAAGATGTCACTTATGCAAACAACAGGAAGAAACTATAAATCATCTCCTAAATAGATGCACTTTCCCCACAACACTTTGGAATTGGGTAGGAGAAGTCTTTGAGCAGACAGACATAGATGTTAATGACATCATCACTACTTTGAAGAATTGGAGGAAAAATTTATCCGATAATGAGATCATAAAATCTGCCTGGATGTTGACCCCAGGATTCTTAATCTGGAATGTCTAGAAGGAGTGCAAAAATATGATTTTCAAGGAGAAAGCAAGTCCGGTGAGCAACATTCGCAAACTAGTCCTTAAAAAACTCAAAGAAACTGTGCATATCCTGGGAGGAGCAGCTACAGGTAACCCATTGGACAAAGAGAGGCTAGAATATTTGAGAATTTAGAGCTCAAGGTGAATCCCCCTTAGGGTTCTATGTAGATTATCAAGAAAACCTCAACTGGAAAAGTCTTCTTGGCAACCCCCTTCTCATGGTTTTTTAAAATTCAACATAGACGGGGCTTCAAAAGGGAATCCAGGAGAAGCTAGTTATGGAGGGGTTTTGAGGGATGAGGAAGGAAACATACAGGTCATCTTCCACAGTTATCTAGGAAAAGCAACTAACAATATGGCTGAGCTCATGGCGATGGAATTATGCCTGGAAATACTGCTCAAGTACAACATTCAAAATGTCATCATTGAGGAGGATTTAGAACTAGTCATTAACTCAGTGAAGAGGATAAATGATGGCGATGCTTCTGAGAAAATCTCAAAACATTGGTATCTTCTGCAAGTCTACCAAAGAATCCAAGCGCACCTAAGAATGCTGAGAACCCTCAGGTTGGTGCATGTTCGTAGGGAAGCCAACAAAGTTGCGAACTGGCTTGCCAATGAGGGGGTACAGAGTAAACATACCGATTTATGCTGCTGGTGGGAGGAGATAACAGATGACAGGTTGAAGGAGGGATGTTCATTCAGGGCCCTCAACGACTGACAGAAGCATCAAGAAAATCAAGAGATGGTATTTGCGGACACAGGGCCATAGTGACGGGGTCTAATTATTCTGGTTTCTTAGTGTTTTGACACAAGTGAGATCCTTTTTAGGTTGCAGGTCTATATTGGCCTCATTAACGCAGGTAATGGAAAACCAGATGTCTTTGGGGGATAGCTGGATGGAGGGATCTTCATCTCCCTTTGGCCCATGAGCCGGAACCCAGATTCTATCGGTAAACGCAAAACCCCTACTTTTATTCCTGTGAACAGCTTTACTGCTCTTGTGGTGGTTTTTCTTGGTAGGAGCCGGAATCCAAATTTTCTCGACATGCAAAAAACCCCCGCTTGTTTTCCAGTGATCGCTTTACTGTTTACAGTTTATCACATGCTCTTTAGGCCGAAAGCGGTTTTTCACATTCGAGAGCGATTCCACTCACCACGTGACACGTGGCTCGTGGGGGGGGGAAATACTGCCCTCATTGCGTGCTAACTTTCGGTGCCTTTAGTTTGCGTGATATGATCCCTAACCATTGGATCAAGCGCGGGCATTCCACGGCCAGGATTGAACGTGCATGTTGGTGGGACCGCTACAAAGGTTATGTTTCAAGCTGTTTGCATGACCTCACAAGAATCGCGCGCAATTGGTGGATTTCAGGCGGTAAAAGTGATCGCCGGTTATGCCAAATTTGGACCTGATATGTTTATAAATTATGGTTTACAGGGTTTGTCGGGTCCGATGTGTTTGATAAAGGGTGAGGTTGTTGGCTACCCGATATGTTTTTCAACTGCTAGATCTTCAGCTTAGAATCCAACAGTTATTTTTGGACTGCTAGTTTGTTTTGGTGGGCCGTGTTCCTGGGTTCATTTTGTCATCTTACGACCATGGATTGGGGTGGGCCTGCCCTTTTGGTGAGCCCCACCACTGAGTTCGCTGTTTGTATATTATTTCTCTTTTTAATTGAATAAGAAGGATCCGCTCTTGCCCTGGCAAAAAAAGATATTTCCCCTCCCCGAACTAAATATATTTTCAATTTTTGGCAAATGAGAAAGGGAATATAAATGTGGTGAGGGATTTTCCAAAATCACAATTTCAGCATTTAGGGAATTACATGATTAAATATTAGAAAACAACATACCTTCACCTACCTGAAAAGTGGACAAGCTATGTATATGAAAAGAGTTTGGTTGTTGTTGTTGGATCATGAAATGTGAAGTGAAAAAAATATTGATATGCTTCTTCTTTATATTGGTTGTATGAATAGAAGATGAATTTGATATGAAATTGGAATCTTTATTGCTAGGGCAATGCTACTGCTACTGAACTCTAGAGTTGAGTTCCGGTTTATTAGAACATTGTTGCAAGCTGCTGAAATCATATAGTCTTCATTCATTCCCACTCAGTGGAATAACTCTTATCTATGTGAATAGATGTGTCAATGTTGAACATAGAAAGAAATTTTTGGATTATGATAACCTATGGACTTTGTTTTGAAATTCCTCGATTAAGCATATAGGCAGGGATTTCAATCAATAGGCTGATCGATTTTCAAAGGATGGTCTACTGGCTCAAATGGATGGCATGGACATTATGACCAAAATGGGAGACGCTACAATCGATGTGGGAGTGTTTCCATTCCGTGGGTGAATATTACTGTTTTGTTTTGTTTTTTTATAATTTTTGACAGTTTAAGTTTTTGAGTTTTTTCCATACATGACTAGCACAACCACATTTACCAATGTGATTGATAAATGCCAATAGACATATATGAAACATATATACAACCACATTTTCCAATGTAGTTGATATATGACGATAGGCTTATATCAACTACGTTAATAATTATTATCGGTATTTAGGATTATTAATAACTATATAAATATT
>APFE030789929.1:82284-95235 GCA_000404065.3 Pinus taeda
TAATATTAGTCCCTTTTGTTTATTATTACCTAAGGGTTTAATACTAAAATCCCAAGGGATTATGAACCAACTGGAATAATATTAAACAAAAAAGACTAATATTATAAACCCAAGGAACTAATAAACCCAACTCTTTAATATTATAAACCTAAGGAATTAGTGAACCCAACGAATAAATATTAAAAACCTAAGGGATCAAGAAGCACAAGGAATTGATATTACTGATGCAGGAGCATTTGACCCCCCTTAATCAAAAGAGGAATCCAAAGCGGAGAAGAGGACGACATGGACCATCAGAGCTGAATAGGGGACAAATCTGTTTAAAATAGAGTAAATGATGGAATGGATAAAGTCTCTCAAGACTTTATTAAATGTAATCTGCCACATATATACGCATATAGAGAGATTTAGGGGTTGTTAGAGGATTGATCGGATCCTTTTAGTGATCCAATCCAATATTCCCGTAAACGATGAACTTGCATGTTCTATATATATCGTGAGACAATGATAGATAGATATAGTGCGTTTGTAAAATATTTGCAAGCCGAGAGAGTGTTCACAATGTAGTTGAGAGGAAGCTTGTTTCTAAGGCTGAAATGCCTTAGGGTGTAACTCAATTCTATGTATAATATAAAACATGTGTGTTTGTGGATTTCTGCGTATCTATGTAATTATACTTTTTAAGTGATTCTATAAATATATGCATTGAGGACTTAAATCCCGTTTGTAGAGTGTTGATCGACCATCGATCACTGTCGGATCGATGGCGACCCAATATTAAGTAAATACATCGATATATGAGTGTTCTATGTGTTAACAAAGTATGGCAAAAAACCATGTTTATAATGTAGAGTCCATAAAAAGCAAGCGAATCAAGCTAAGGAAGAATAGATGAGAGAACGCACAGGAGCCATCAGATCTGTGAGATCAACGGTCCAAATCAAGTCTCATAGGGCAGAACCTTTATATGGCATCGACGAAAATCCCTTAGGCGATATCGGAACCAATCCTTAAAGAAATGCAATTGTGATTATGCAATGAAGCGACAACCATCAGATCGAGAGTCATAATTGACAGTTGCGATCTAATTGCTTATCGAAAATTGGAGAGGTCAAGGGTTGGCAGACGAAGGACTGCCGATGTGCCGATATGCGATTTAGCACTAACCGTCAGATCTGAAGGAATAATAGATGATGGAGATCAGTCGATCGAAGATCAGAGATTAGAGAAGGAAAAGGTCAGAGAGCATTGTATAAAGGAGTGGAGGAGCGGACCCGCCGATATTTATATATGCGGGTGTAATCCTTTTGAATTTTGGCTAAGTGTTTGGAGTGGAGTTTCTTGTGTTTCTCGTGTATTCCTTTGTTTTGCGATAAAGTGTTATGGTCCCGTTTTTTAAAGAAAAATCCAAATAAGTGTATAGTCCTAGGTTCTGAGGCTTAAGTGCTATAAGAACACTTCCAATATGTATTGTGGGCCATAACCCATAGGCCTCAAGATCAAATATTGATATGAAATGGGTTTTGGCCTTACCCCAAAATCTCTTTTCATCAAGTGGTATCAGAGCAGGGAAAGGATTTCTTGCGAGAAGGGAGAAGAGTGCAAGCAGAAGGAGAAGGAGGTACAGTTGTGGTGAAGATCAGAGAGTTTATGGTCTTACTGTCATGCAAAGAATGACAGCCGAAGGTGAGAAGACTTGCAGCAACCTAGAGCAAGGAGTGCTCAATTGGTTACTGATCCGTATTGGATCCATAAAGAATGATTAACAGAGCCAAGGCTGTACTAGGTCGGGACAGACTTCAAAGAATTAATAGCAGTGATAAAAAACACCTCTAAACTAGTGGCAATTGGTAGCCAGCGTGGAATGAAGAGGATCTCGGTCAAATCGTGTTGATCGAGGCCCATGGAGACTACGCGGGAGGCAAAATTAGCCCCTAGGAAGCCCGGATCGAGAAAAGGAGGGAGTTTTTGATGCATGATTAGCGCTATCGCCGGGCAAAAACCTTCGAAATGGAGAAGCCCCGAGCGCTTGGATGCATGGGAGCCGAGAAAACTGTGGGGAAAAAGGTTATAGGCTAAAGGTGGGACCCGCTCCAAAACCAGCGGGATTGATCAGGGGCACCCTCGAGCGGTAAGCAGTTTTGGCAAAAATGGAGCAATTCCACTCAGCGCCCAACACATGGTAAGTGAAGGAGAGAGAAAACCGCTGCTCATCGCGCGCTAACAGTTGAGCAAGTCAACTGCGTGAAATGAGCGGATGGCGTTGGATTTGGGGGATCTAGATCTGACAGTTGATAGCACGCCCGATGGTAAGGCTGGATTTAATGAGGGAATAAGCCGTGATTTAGAAGAATTTGAGGTCCGCTTTGACCGCCAAGGTGGCTAAAGACTCATTCCACAACGTAACCAAAGAATTGAACTGACGAAGCAGGCTGGCGCAGTTTGCAGGAGGACAAATGGCCACTCCCTGTGAGCCTGATGATGACGCTAAAATAAGGAACTCCAAGCGCAACTGCAAGTAGGCAATCCGATGGAGGCGGAAGAGGAAGCGAATCGCCATGAACTCGAATGGCCTTAAAGCCATGAATAGAGGATAGAGAGGAACACTGGAAACAGAAGACAGAAGACAGAGAAGAGAAGAACCAGTGAAGCAAAAAGTAGAAAGAGGACAGAGGGCCGAGTTGACCAAAGGCAGCATCGAGCACCAGAGAGCTTGAGAGATTCAAGCCATCCCTAAGAGGATCTGTCAGACCAGAGAGGGAAAAGAGCTAGTAAGGAAAAGAGTTTGTGTACTCTAGTGGCTTGGGAAATCCAAGAACCACCCTGCCAAGCTATCCTGTGACAGGAGACTCATATTGAGCTCCTTCTTTGTAATTCTCTGCTTTAAGACACAATAAAAGAAGGCCACCACTGAAAGCTGGACCGGAGACATAGCCCTGGAGGGTGAACTCCTTATTAATTTCTTATGTTCTTATATTTGGTTACTGTATTTCTCTGTTGTCTTCCCTTTCAAGTGTCTATGTATTTGCAATATGATCGATTTGTTGCTTAAATAACCTAGACACACACCAGAACATGAGTCTATAATACCTCTATTTTATAATTAGTAGCTAATATCACTCATAGGGTGATTATCAGATCAAGTGGTATCAAAACTTTAGGCTGTAAGGTTGGACAAGCTTGTGTTGGTTTAGCTGTTGAATGCTCACTAGATCAAAGCTCAAATTAGGAGAAGGAGAGTTGGTCGAAACTAATCCTGAAATTGGGAGAGTCTATCCTCAGAAGACAATGTCAGAGGAAGTCTGTGGGGCCAGACCCTCAATTCATAGAGAGTTTCCTAGCTATAAAGTCTATGGTAGAAGAAATGTATAGGGACTTTAGAAAGCATAAGGATGAAGATTCATCAGGTTCTAAACAAGACAAAGAAGAAGATGAGTCTCATTCCTATGACCACTCAAAAGGAAAAGGGAAAGAGGAAAACTTTCTCACACCTCCCAATAGCCCTGTGCATAATAAGAAAGCATCTTTGATCAAGCTAGACGTTAAATTTGTCTAATCCAAGTTGGTCAATTGGATTAGACAAATTGATGTGTATTGTAGAGTGCAGAATATCGACTCAGACAAGAGCAAAATTCAACTGGCAAGCCTACACCTAGGAGGCACTGCCTTGGTTTGGTGGGAAGGCAGAACCCAAGCTGACATGAAAAGGCATGGTAAGACTATCTCTGTCTGGAGTGACTTTGTTTCTGCAATCAAGAAGGATTTCTATCCATTGGCCTACATGCAACAAGGCATGATGAGTTGGCAAACTCTTTAGCAGTTGAAAGGGAAAAGTGCGCAAGGGTACACTCAAGAATTGAGAAAGAGAGCATTGATTCTAGGGATCTCATTAGACTCACCAGAGACTCTTTTGAAGTACATTGGTGGTCTACACAACTACATGAGGCATAACATCCTCATGTTTAATCCCACTAGTATAGATGAGGTATTTGTACAAGCTACTCATCTAGAGGCTAGAGGAAAGAATAGAAATCCAGAAGTTGGGGGACCATCCAAACCCACTGCAAGCAAGAGCAAGGAGAAAAGAAAGCAGAAGTGGAAAGAAAGGAAGGCTAATACTGCACATAAAAGAAAATCTTCATGCACTCACTGCAAAAAGGATGGCCATGATGAGAGCACTGTTGGATTCTACATCCAGCGTTGGGACCTAGGAAGTCCGAGGGCAAGAAGAAGAAGACTGCTGCAGCTATTCAGAAAGATTTGGGGTCAGACTCTGGAGATGAAACAATCATTGCAGCCATAGGTATACAAGGTAAGAGTTCTAAAGCATCTACTAGTAATTCTGCTCAATCTATTATTGATGAAGAACATGAGAGAAAAAGACATGAGCTTTTCCATATTCGAGTTGTTGCCAAACATCAAAATACTGATACTTTGTTTGATAGTGGCTCACAAGTAAATTTTATTTCTGAAGCAATTGTAAATAAATTGGGATTAGCAACTACACCTCACAAGAAACCATACCTATTAGGATGGTTGAATGATAAAGCACAATTACAAGTGACTAGATAGTGTAAACTCAAGTTTTCTTTTCGGTCAACATTTGTAGATGATGTTGAGTTAGACATAATTCCTTTGGATATATGTGGAATTGTTTTAGGGAGTCCTTACTTGTATGATAGAAAGGCTATTTTCTATAGAGCTGAGAACAAATATCTACTTGTTAAAGATGGAATCGAATACTTTGTAAGAGCTCATAAGCTCAAGAATAATTATACTCTCATAAACTCAGGGAAAATGAAAAGAATGATAAATTCATGCAAACAATTCTTACTGATGGCTATAAAGGAAAAGAAACCTGATAAAACCAATGTATTTGAGGGTTGTAATGCTAAGCAGCAAGATGATATAGAAAAGATTGTTTCAGAGTATGATGTTTTGTTTCAAGAACCTAAAGGTCTGCCACCCAAAAAGGAAATAGTACATGATATTATTTTGTAGCAAGATGTTCAATCGCCTAATATTAGAATGTACAGGTTGTCTGCTTTAGAGAGTGCTGAGATCAAGAAGCAGGTGCAGGAGTTTCTCGAGAAGGGGTTCATCAGGCCTAGCACATCACCATGTGGGTCACCAATCGTTTTGGTGAGAAAGAAAGATGGCTCGTGGAGAATGTGTGTTGACTACCGAGCACTAAATAATATAACAATAAAAAATTGTTATCCCCTTCCTCGCATAGATGATATTTTAGATCAATTAAAGGAAACTATTTATTTCACCAAGCTAGATTTGCACAGTGGATACCATCAGGTCAGAGTTGCAGAGCAAGATGCATGGAAGACTGCTTTCAAAACAAAGAAGGGATTGTATGAGTCGCTGGTTATGCCTTTTGGCTTGACCAATGCCCCTGCTACTTTCATGAGATTAATGAATGATGTACTGAGGCCTTTTCTTGATGATTTTGTTATTGTGTATCTAGATGACATTCTGATTTTTAGTAAAATGTGGGAGGAACACTTAAAGCATGTTAAGCGGGCATTAGATGTTTTGAAAAGATAAAAACTTTATGTTAAACTCTCCAAATGTGAATTTGGCAAAACCTTTCTAAATTATTTGGGTCAATAGTAGGGGGTGGTGAATTGAAAATAGATCCCTCTAAAGTGGTAGTCATTGTAAATTGGCCTAAACCCAAGTCTGCTATAGAAGTGAGAAGCTTCTTAGGAGTAGCACAACATTTGAGGAAGTTCATCTCTAACTTTTCCTCATTTGCAGCTCCCTTACATGATTTAACAGGGTTGAACAAGGTGTTTCAGTGGGGAGGCAAACATTAGAAAGCCTTTGACACCTTGAAGGAAAAGATTAGTACAACACCTGTACTAGCATTGCCTGATCTACAAAGACCATTTGAGATCCAAACAGATGCCAATGACTATTCCATGGGAGCAGTGTTGGCACAACACCGTAAACCGATATGTTATCATTTTGAGACTTTTAATCCTATAGTAGTTCACTATCCTACATATGATAAAGAGTTGTATGCATTAGTTCAGAGTATGAAAAAGTGGAAACATTAATTAATGGGAAAAGATACAGTAATACATACTGATCATCAACCGCTTCAATATCTACACTCCCAAACTAAATTGCAGCAATCAAGGCACTATAGATGGATGGGTTTTCTACAACAGTTTCATTTAGCCATCAGATAGAAAAAAGGCATACATAACAAAGTTTCAGACATGTTATCTAGACCCATTATAAATGCATCTACTATACTTAAGCATAATTCTGTACTACATGAAAGCTACATTGAATAATATGCTCAAGATATGGACTTTGGAGATGTATATGAAACTTTGAGTCAAGGAAAAAGGGTAGAAGAATTGGATTATCATGTGAAGGACCGACTCTTATATCATTGCGAGAAAATCTGCATTCCACAAACTGAGAGAGTAAAGATAATTAGATAAGCACACACTTCTATGCTATCAGGTCACTTTGGGGTAAGTAAAATAGTTGCACAGATGCAAAGATTTTGTTATTGGCCAAAAATGAATGAGACAGTTTCTAGATATGTAAGAGGGTGTACTATGTGTGCTAAAAGCAAGCCTAGTAATATAAAACTAGGCCTATACACTCCATTACCAGTTCCTTCTCACCCTTGGGAAAGTGTTTCCATGGATTTTTTTGGGGGACTGCCTAAGTCTAGAAAGGGTCATGATTATCTATATGTTGTTGTGGATAGGTTCAACAAAATGTGTATTCTGATACCTTGTAATAAATAGATTACAACTGAACAAACTGCAAAACTGTTCTTTGAACATGTATGGGTTCATTTTGGATTACCCACTTCTATTGTATATGATCGAGACACCTGATTTGTGGGGAAGTTTTGGTCAAGTCTGTGGGAACTGATGGGCACCCAACTGAAGAAAAGCACAACTTTTCATTCACAAATTGATGGCCAAACAGAAGTAGTTAATAGGACAGTGATCTAGCTACTCAGAGGATATTGCAGTAAACATCCCAACCTTTGGGATGAACACTTGTGTTATGTGCAGCATGCTTACAATAGAGCAAAACATTCTTCTACACAGAGATCTCCTTTTGAAACCTGTTTTGGTTTCACACCAAGGTCTCCTTTGGATTTGTCTTTGGTAAGATACATATTGATCGACCAGTGATGTGGACAAGGCAACTAGTTCATTGAACAGATCCAAGAGAATCCACCAGGCGTACAGGCAGTTGGAAGCAGCCAAGCCCAAATACAAAGGCTAGGCATGATAAGCATCAGGTGGAAGCATAGTTTTCAAGTTGGAGACCAGGTTTGGGTGTATATTAGCAAGGGCAGGATGCAAGGTGAAGGTAAAAATCTAAAGCCTATCAGGTATGGACCTTTTAGGATACTTGAGAAGATTGGTGAAAATGCTTTTTTCCTTGATCTACCAGCTTACATGCACATCTACTCAGTTGTAAATGCAGATTTCTTGAGATTGTTTGAACCTTCAATGATTGAGGATCCTAAAGAGCAAAGTCAATTGCCTTCCATTAATGACCTGCTACCTGAATTTCTGAATGAATTGCAGGAAGACACAACCTTGGATAGGAAGGTGAGGGAAATGCGCAGAGGAAATGTTGAGTACCTCAAAATTGGACTCAAGGGTTCGAAGCCGAGTAGTACAAAGTGGATTGAGATTGGGCAACTGAGACATCATTACCCTCACTTAGTTGATGCTTGAAAGAAAACCAACTTTTGGTGGTCCAAAAGCTTTTCAGTGGGAAGTTCGTGATCCGAATTAGATCCATAAATAATGATTAACAGAGCCATGACTGTACCAGTTCGGGACAGACTTCAAAGAATTAAGAACAACAATAAAAAACACCTCTAAACCAGTGGCAGTTGGCAGCAAGCGTGGAACGATGAGGACCTCGATCAAAGCACGCTAACCGAGGCCCATGGAGACTGCGCGGGAGGTGAAATTAGCCCCTGGGAAGCCCGGATCAGGAAACAGAGGGAGTTTTTGATGCGCGATTAGCGCTAGGTGAAAACCTTTGAAATGGAAAAGCCCCGAGCTCTTGGTCGCATGGGAGATGGGAAAACCGTGGGGAAAAAGGCTATAGGCTAAAGGGGGGACCTGCTCCAAAACCGATAGGATTGATTGGGGCACCCTCGAGTGGTAAGAAGTTTTGGTGAAAATGGAGTGATTCCACTCAGCGCCCGACGCGTGGCAAGTGGAGGAGAGAGAAAACTGCCACTCATCGCGCACTAACGGTCGAGAAAGTCAACCGCATGAAATGAGCGGATGGCATTGGATTTGGGGGATCCAGATATCACGGTTGATATTGCGCTCGACGATAAGACTAGATTTAATGAGGGAATAAGCCGCGATTTAGAAGAATTTGAGGTCTGCTTTAACTGCCAAGGTGGCGGAAGACTCATTCCATGACGTAACCAAAGAATTGAACCGACGAAGTAGGCTAGCGTAGTTTGCAGGAGGACAAGTGGCCACTCCATGTGAGCCTGATGATGACACCGGAACAGGGAACTCCAAGCGCAACTGCAAGTAGGCGATTCAACGGAGGCGGAAGAGGAAGCGAACCGCCATGAACTCGAATGACCTTAAAGCCATGAACAGAGGACAGAGAGGAACACTGGAAACAGAAGACATAAGACAGAGAAGAGAAGAACCAGTGAAGCCAAAAGTAGAAAGAGGACAAAGGGCCGAGTTGACCAAAGGCAACATCGAGTACCAGAGAGCCTATGAGATTCAAGCCATCCCTAAGAGGATCTGTCAGACTAGAGAGGTCAAAGAGCTGGTAAGGAAAAGAGTCTGTGTACTCTAGTGGCTTGGGAAATCCAAGAACCACCTTGCCAAGCTATCCTGTGACAGGAGACCCATATTGAGCTCCTTCTTTGTAATTCTTTGCTTTAAGACACAATAAAAGAATGCCACCACTGAAAGTTGGACTGGAGACGTAGCCCTAGAGGATAAGGTGAACTCCTTATTAATTTCTTGTGTTCTTATATTTTCTTACTGTATTTCTCTGTTGTCTTCCCTTTCAAGTGTCTATGTATTTGCAATCTGACCGATTCGTTGCTTAAATAACCTAGACACATACTAGCACATGAGTCTATAATACCTCTATTTTATAATTAGTAGCCGAGAGTAGTCATAAGGTGATTATTAGAACAGTTCCAGAGAAGAGAACCAGAAGGATGCCAAAAGACTAAGTGAGGAGAGCTTGGTGAGGTATCATGTAGCAGAGGAAGACTGTTATTGCAGAGGTTTGTTGCAGCTCACAAAAGATCATGAAGGCAATTCCATTGAGAAGTGGGTAGAATTGTTAAGGACAAGGAGAAGAATATGACTAGGAGGTCATAAATTTTTGTGTCTCAGGAGCCTGATGCAAGAGCATCTCACCCCCCTTAATCAAAAGAGGAATCCAAAGCGGAGAATCGGACGACGTGGACCATCAGAGCTGAAAAGGGGACAAATCTGTTTAAAATAGAGTAAATGATGGAATGGATAAAGTCTCTCAAGACTTTATTAAATGTAATCTGCCACATATGTACACATATAGAGAGATTTAGGGGTTGTTAGAGGATTGATCAAATCCTTTCAGTGATCCGATACAATATTCCTGTAAACGATGAACTTGCGCGTTCTATATATATCGTGAGACAGTGATAGATAGATATAGTGCGATTGTAAAAGATTTGCAAGCTGAGAGAGTGTTCACAATGTAGTCAAGAGGAAGCTTGTTTCTAAGGCTGAAATGCCTTAGGGTGTAACTCAATTTTGTGTATAATACAATACATGTGTGTTTGTGGATTTCTGCATATCTGTGTAATTATACTTTTCGAGTGATTCTATAAATATCTGCATTGAGGACTTACATCTCGTTTGTAGAGTGTTGATCGACCATCGATCACTGTAGGATCGATGGCAATCCAATATTAAGTAAATACATCAATATATGAGTGTTATGTGTGTTAACCGAGTATGGCAGAAAACCATGTGTATAATGCAGAGTCCATCAAAAGCAAGCAAATCAAGCTAAGGAAGAATAGATGAGAGAATGCACAACAGTTGTTGGATCTGTGAGATCAATGGTCCAGATCAAGTCTCATGGGGCAGAACCTTTATATCGCATCGGTGAAAATCCCTTGGGCGATATAGGAACCAGTCCTTAAAGGAATGTGATTGCGATTATGTGATGAAGCGACAACCGTCGGATCGAGAGTCAGAATTGACGGTTGCGATCTAATCGTTTATCACAAATTGGAGAGGTCAGGGGCTGGTGAACGGAGGAATGTCGATGTGTCGATATGCGATTTAGCACTGACCATCAGATCCGAAGGAATAATGGATGGTAGAGATCAACTAATCGGAGATCGAAGATCGGAGAAGGTAGAGGTCAGAGAGCGTTGTATAAAGGAGTGGAGGGGCGGACCCACCGATATTTATATATGTGGGTGTAATCCTTTTGAAGTCCAGCCAAGTGTTCGGAGTGGAGTTTCTTGTTTTTCTCGTCTATTCCTTTGTTTTTCGATAAAGTGTTATGGTCCTGGTTTTTAAAGAAAAATCCGAATAAGTGTATGGTCCCTGTTTAAAGGCTTAGAGCCTCAAATATGCTTTCAATAGGGTTTGTGGGCCATAACCCATAGGCCTCAAGATTGAATATTGATATGAAAGGGGTTTTGGCCTTATCCCAAAATCACTTTTCATTAATTACAAACAGAAGAGAAACATAAAGATGACCATGATTGATATTATAAACCCAAGTTAATAATAAACCCAAAGGACTAATACTAAAACCCCAAGGGATTATGAACTGAAAGAAATAATGTTAAACCCAAGGGACTAATATTATAAACCCAACATTGGTAAACCCTAATATAAATATTAGAAAGACTAAAATAAACATGGTTTATTTTCATGGTGAGAGAATCCTTGTCACAATGTGACATTCAACCATGGTTGGCCATGGTTGTCTATGATTGACAATGGTTGACCATGATCAATATTATAAACCTAAGGGAATAATAAATCCAAGGCATTGATATTATAAACTCCAAGGAATAATAAAACTAAGTGATTAATACGAAAACCTCAAGGGATTATGAACCCAAGGGAATAATATTAAACCCATGGGACTAATATTATAAACCCAACATTGTTAAACCCAAATATAAACACTACAAACACTAAAATAAACATGGTTTATTTTCATGGTGATTCAATCTTTGTCAAAATGCGCTATTCAACCAAGGGACTAATATTATAAAACCAACATTGGTAAACCCAAATATAAATACTACAAATACTAAAATAAACATGGTTTATTTTGACGGTGAGACAATTATTGTCACAATGCGACATTCAATCATGGTTGACGATGTTTGGCTATGATTGACAATGGTTTACCATGATTTATATTATCAACCCAAGGGATTGATATTACAAACCCAAATTAATAATAAACCCAAGGGATTAATACTAAAACCCAAGGGATTATGAAGCCAAGGGAATAATATTAAACCCATAGGACTAATATTATAAACTTCACATCGAGTAAGGGCAAATATCAATACTACAAACACTAAAATAAACATAGTTTATTTTGATGGTGAGACAATCCTTGTCACAATGCGACATTCAAACATGGTTCACCATGTTTGGCTAATATTTATATTATAAACCTAAGGGAATAAAAAAAACCCAAATTTTGATATTATAAACCCAAATGAATAATAAACCGAAAAGAGTAATATTAAAACCCCAAGGGAATATGAACCCAAGGGAACAATATTAAGCCCAGGGGACTAATATTATAAACCCAATATTTGTAAACCCAAATATAAATTATATTACAAACACTAAAATAAACATGTTTTATTTTCATGGTGAGACAATTTTTGTCAAAATGTGACATTCAAGCATGGGACTAATATTGTAAACCCAACATTGGTAAACCCAAATATAAATACTAAAAACACTAAAATAAACATGGTTTATTTTGATGGTGAGACAATTCTTGTCACAATGTGATATTCAACCATGATTGACCATGTTTGGCAATGATTGACAATGGTTTACAATGATTGATATTATAAACCAAAGGGAATAATAAACCCAAGGGATTGATATTATAAACCCAAATGAACAATAAACCCAAGGGATTAATACTAAAACCCCAAGGGATTATGAAGCCAATGGAATAATATTAAACCCAAAGGCCTAATACTATAGACCCAACAATTGTAAACCCAAATGTAAATATTACAAAGACCAAAATAAACATGATTTATTTTCATGGCGAGACAATATTTGTCAAAATGGGACATTCAACCATGGGACTAATATGGTAAACCCAAATATAAATATTACAAACACTAAAATAAACATGGTTTATTTTCATGGTTAAAGAATATTTGTCAAAATGCTACATTCAACCATGGGACTAATATTATAAATCCAAATATAAATACTACAAACACTAAAATAAACATGATTTATTTTGATAGTGAGACAATCCTTGTCACAATGCAAGAATCAACCATGGTTGACCATAATTGATTTATAAACCTAAGGGAATAATAAACCCAAGGGATTGATATTACAAACCCAAAGGAATAATAAAACTAAGGGATTAATACTAAAACCCCAAGGGATTATGAACCAAAAGGAATAATATTAAACCCAAGGGACTAATATTATAAACCCAATATTGATAAACCCAAATATAAATACTACGAACACTAAAATAAACATGGTTTATTTTGATGGTGAGACAATCCTTATCACAATGCAACATTCAAACATGGTTGACCATGGTTGGCTATGATTGACAATAGTTGACCATAATTGATATTATAAACCTAAGGGAATAGTAAACCCAACTTATTTACATTATAAGTCAAAATTAATAATAAAGCTAAGGGATTAATAC